>CAIGRP010044569.1:0-13627 GCA_903798385.1 Fraxinus cuspidata
CGATTTAAACCCTTAAAATTTTGGGTCGTTACAGGATCAATGGAAAATACCACTGATCTCCAACATTAAATTTTCATTCTCTTCCACTTTTTGTCTTTCCCTACCAGAAAATGGATTAATTTCTTTCTATGAAGTCATGAAAGGAAAAATTCTCTCCATTTTAGTTACATCCACTATTTTGTCCCTCAAACAAAACACGGTAGTTTAGGACAAACAGCAGGAAAGAACGACATCTCAGAAAACTATCAAGAAGAATTCACTCAACATTCTAGACGCAAATATTGTACCCAGCGAAATTGAGCTTCAAAAGTTATAAACTTATATTGCACTTCCTAATCATTGTCTTAGTGTATCTGATGTCAGTAGACCATTTCATTCTAATGCAAAGTGAAATGTGATCCGTCTGAAGTTAAATTGTTGGAAATCTTTTGAAAAAATATTGAAAACGAACACACAAGTTACCAAGTATGTTGGAGGTGTCAAGTATGAAATCCTCAGAGTAAAATCCTTTCATGAGAGATTAGTTGGAAGAACGAATTCTAATTTTTCTAAGGCCAGCCAGATAACAAATGATCTTGCATTTCTTGCTTAGACAGCAGCCTTGGGAGGTTGTTGTAACAACTCTATAGCTTGCAGAAGAGAAGGCTTTTGGGACCCCCTTTTTTATGTTTGTCAGGAAAGGGAAGGGAAGTTATTCAGTATGCTACTCTGGAGGCAGAAGATTACATTTATGAAATTGGGTATGTCCTCAATAGTAAGATTTGAAGGTCACAAAATACTAGTCAGATCTCTTTTCTTTGATCTCCTTCCCCATCCTCTTTCAAAGTGGGAAGTTCAGGTACATGGGTTCCCCCAGCACTCATTCTCCACGTGAAATAAGTAGAAGAATAAACCACCTGGAGCAATTATAGAGTCGAATCCACTAGAAGAGACACTGGATTAATCTTAATTTCTAACTTAACATCAATCAAGTGCAGCAGAGTAGAGAATTCTCCAAACCTTTAACACACACAATACCCAGTTCACAGTATATATAAATATAGCACAAACACATGCAAAAACAAACATAGAAACTTAATTCTAGAAAAAGATAATACTCAATATTATGATATCTCTGTAGATTTTGAGAATGCACACACAAATTTGGAAAAATAGCATTGTGAACAAAGGCAGTAGAACAAGGTACCTGATCAGAAGGATCTGAAAGTGCCTTCAGAAGAGTATCAAATACGTCATTCAAAAAAGACAGAACCTGTGAAAGATGAAAAGCTATTTCATCAAAGCAAGGTCTTGCCCAATTAGCAAATTCAGTTTAAAAACCTCCGCAATGGTAAAATTAGATGCCAAGCATTTGGCAAACTAGTGTAACAAGACATCAACCAGATGTTGACCGGCAAAAATGGACCAGGACACAAGGAGTTCGTTGAGAAACACCTTGCACTTGCAGAACCAGTGTTTTCAAAAGCATCCAAGGTGCACACTTAAGATCGTCTCATGTGTGAGGTGTACATTAGAAGCCTCAAAGCTTAAGCTTTACGTGCCATTTGTCACAGCATACACCATGAGTCCTTGACTTAGTGACGCCCTTAGAGAAGCTGATGTGTGCAATCCTTAGTCTTGCCATTTCTGCACATTTCTTAGTACCAACCTCCGCTTTTAGGGTGTTTTTCTTTGTAGCCCAAAAACATTCCAAGGGTGATTTTTTCAGTTCCCATAAAACCCCATGGCAACCACAGGAAAAAAACAAAACAAAACAAAACAAAATAAAAAATAAGGAGACTAAGCCCTTGTATAGTACCCATTATTTCCAAAATACATTTTTCTTCTTATTTTCAACCACACATTCTTTGATAAAATAATATTACACGCAAACTCAAAACTTTTTCTTATTTTTTAACCATACATTCTCCAACAAAATATTATTCCAAAATGAATTTTGGGCAAAAAGGGGGCTCAAACAGGCACTAGAGAAGAGAAGTAAAAAGCCTACGTGCTAGGCCTAGCCCTCTACTCCTACAAAGGGTGTGTCCCCCATATCAAATTGCAACTTTTGGCACAATACAGCCAGAGATAGACTTGCAGGAATATTCACTCTTCTTCTCCTTTTGTATTATTCCTGTTTTAACTCTGTTTTTTCATTTTCTTTTCTTTTCATTTTTTTTTTCTCTCTTTCCTTTTAACATTCAAAACCAAGCAAAGTTCTAGCAAATACTAAGCAATTACTTCATGTGTTTTTAACTATTAGTTCTAGTTGTGGATAAATGATCGTGTAAATACTACTTCATTAATCTATTATTTTTAAATTTGTTGATCCACTTTATGTTCCCATGATTTAATTCGATGCCAAGCAGAGAACCTAAATGGGGCATGACATATCATGAATCCTCTTGAAAAGATGGGGTCTCCTAGGAAACGTTGCACATCCTTCATTGCGAGTTTGTAAACGTTTCCTGGAGCTACCTGGTTAACTATGAAACATACATTGTATTTCTATTATCTTTTTTATTTTTTTATTAATTTACTCAGGCTTAAGCCTCGAGACATACTTTGCCTAGCAAAGTCCCATAGAACATTTCTCAAAACTCTGTAGTACTTTAGATTAATCTTCACTCCTTATTTGAATGCTGTAGTATCATTAGATGCTTGACTTCTGGCACACGACTATTGAGTTCCTGATACTTTTTTGTATAAAAATAAACTCTATGAGTCTGTGATATAGCAATCAACTGCAAGCCTAGACAATCCCAGACCACAATTACATTTTATTGACAAAACAAGAGATGAACTTCCTCAAGAACTATACATAGAGCACTCCACTTCAGCACAAAGCCCTACATCCTTGTGTGTCTATCTTAGAGGATATTGATGAAAGGAACCATCAAAATGGGGTATAGTAAAAGATCAAGCACTTGAAGCATAAGATAACCAGTTAGCATATCTATCATTCTAACTCAAGCATGAATTGATCCCTCCACTACCCAGTAGTGTCACATGACCATCTGTTCCACAAGCTAAAATGTGAATTTGCTTCCAGAAAACCTAATTTAGTCTCGCTTTTAAAACAAATCAGTACATGTCAAGCACAGAGAAACCCAAGGCACAGCACAACCATTAAATTTTGGAAAACTATGGGATGCACCACATATGGGATACTGAGAGGAGTAGGAAGGTGCTTTGCAACACAGCCAACTTGCACCATAACTTTGATTAACTAGCACGGTGACAGTGTACAAAGACTGAAAATATAATAACCATTAAAAAAAAAAAAAAATTGAATTCAAAATTGGTAATTTTTTTGAAATTTGTGAATAGAGTACAATCTGAAGAAGCCAATTGAATGATTGCTTGTAAAAGAGTCACGCAGCTATATAGTGCAAAAATGCACAGAGCTTAAAGGTCATATTTAAGTTTGTTCAGGAATTTAATAATAGTAGTAAAGCAATTATAAGTCTTTTCTATTCCTTACTTGCGAAGCTACATTTCATACTAGGCCTTTTCAACCAGAAATTCTTAATGCTTATAATACACATTACCTGCCAATACACTTACCAAGACGTCATAGTGCAAGAAGAACAATACTACAAAATTGGTGTATAAGTCAAATATCTAGCAATTTGCTTTCACTTTCCTAAACAAAATGTCCTACACTAGCATATAACCCATATGAACAAGTCAAAAAAGCAAAAAATTTGATACATCCTCGTTACCTCCAATCGATGTCTATTTAAAAGGGTTGATATCCAGTTCAATGCTTCAATACGCGTTGCCTCCCATTCACTAGATAGATGCCTGTTGCACAAGAGAGAACTAAAAATTTTCCAGTACTCAAATATTCAATTGCAAACATAGGACTTTAATAAAATGGAAATCTATATCAGCCCACATCCGCCATCACCTTTTGTGAAACACAATTAATCATCAATCAAACTTAAACTGAAATCAACCATTATACCTAGCTTTTTCCAGGATAAGAGAAAAATACCTCCTTGCTACTGAGAGGATTGCTCCTACATCAAATCCTTCAGCTGGATCAGCCTCAATTCCATGAAGTTCTTCATTTGTTTCACGAGCAATCTGATAAGTGATAGAAAAGTTAAGACAAGCATATTTACACCGCAACCAACAAGAGGCAGTAGTAAAAGGAAGATATGCAGTCAATGAAGGGGAAAAAGATTGCTTATTAAAGGAAGAGAAGGTAAACAAAGCTGGGGGAAGGAGCTCTAAAAGGTAACTAAGTTTAACATATTATAGATGTGTAAATGATTAAAAGTTAAGGAAGCAATCGGATTAGTCATTGAAGGAAGAATTGAAAATATTAATAAATCAAAACATACAACTCTTATTTTCTCTTCCTTGTCTGATATGCAGGGTAGAATGGCTCCAAGAATATCAGCATAATAAGGGAATAATTGATCCCCGCCAAGTTTCACAAACTCATTGATCTGCAGACAAAATAGTAATTAAACTTTATTCAAACAAATTTGAACATTTTATTACATATAGTACCCCAAAAAACCACTCAGAAATTGGACAAATACTTGTCCTTGGCAATCATGACCTTAAATGTCCTTACCCAAGTAATAGCCGTCAACCTAGTAAATTCATCCGTTGAAGCTGCCCTCTGTACCAGTATTTCAGCCATGCGACCATAATCTACAGACTTCAAGAGAACCACTGATTGGGTAAGATATTAAAATGAACAGTAAAATCTGCTAGTTCAAAGAAATGGGACATTCCCATTATGAAATTTTCAAAAATGACTGATAATGCCTGCTGAAATTTTTCCCAGAGAACATAATCCGCAGGTATTTGCAACATATTATGGTTGCAAATCATAGCTGAAAAGTGAAAAGTATGCGATATTCAGCCATTGACATAAACAAGTAAGTCCTTCAAATAAATCCAAACCCACAAGCATCTTCAAAAGGTTCACTTAATCCACCCTCCCAAAAGTCCCACAGAAGCAGTGTTTCTGAACATCGGTGGGAATAACTTGATTGATTTCAAAAACACGACATCATCGAAGTAAGGAAAAAAAAAACTAACTATGCTACAGTTATATGCATACAACAATTAAATATTTACACACATTCCATGGTAGCATGAATCTTACTGGAGAATTTTTTATTTCTTGAAGAAATTCTGAAAGTGCTGAATCAGCTTGTTGTCTTATTTCATGGCTGGAATCACTTAGCATGTTAAATAAGCCTGCGATTTCACCAATCAGTGAGAACATGCATCAGAGAAAACACAGCTAGAGCCTAAAAAACCTCGAATGAGAACAACTTACCATCAAGAAAATCAGGAAGAAAACCAAGCATATCTATATCAGGAACACTGTCTAGAACAGTAATCCATCCTACCAGAAATTGGCGCACATAAGGGTTTAGGACATTCATTCGTTCTCTTAACAGTTGTATAAATTCTTCAATACTGTGTCAGGACACAATGGCAAGAGTTAACACCAACAATTTGTTAAATTCTTCAAATAAATTTAACAACTCAGTTCCAAAATCGCAGCTAGAACAAATAGATAGCATACCTGAATTGATCACTCTCTGTAACAATATCCTGCATGAAAACAACTCAATGCACCAGGATAATGATCAAAATTATCGTTAAAGCAAAACAAACAATAGACAAAAAAATGAAACTGGCATGACTAGAAAGAAAATGAAAATCATATACCTTTACAAGTCTATCTAAAAGATGAGCAGCACTTTGTACATTGGATTCTATATCAGCAGAGAGCTTACACAAAGCTTCAAAAATCTGATTGAAGAACACAATAAAATCTCCTCTCACAACCTGCAAATTAGCAGGGATGAAATCCAAACACAGAGGATAAAAATGCAAATGCCAAGACAACCGTTCAATTTCTCACCTTTGCTATGTTATACAGTGCTTCACATGCATAATAACGAACTCTGCTATCTTGATCAGAAAAGGAATATAAGACTGGTGGCACAATTTGCTGAGGGATTCCGAAGGAGTAGTAAAATGTATTATATTAATAAAAAAGACAAACTTTCAGAAGCAACACAAAGCAAACGGATAAAACGAAATAATTAGTAAGACACGTCAAGGATGACAAAGAATATAGAAATCAATCGCCTGCCTTGCATTTCTTCATCCATCAAGTAAAAAAGCATTTAACATAAACACCAAACAGTGTGTCGGAGCAATTTTCTCGTCCATTAAAAAAGGTCCAATTACAATGTTGAATTGTTGCAGCAAGCAGCAGTGTCGTTTGCTATAACTTTTTCCCACATGAGAAACAAGTGATAACCTCATTACGGCCTTTTTTTTAATTTTTAGAAGCCTATCCTAAATCTATTTTCCTCTTTCTAATTAAGAAATGCTTTTACTTTAGAACAGCTGCATAATATTGCTGTAACAGTTCTAACTACAAAATCTGAATGCTTCGGAAGGATATTATTATATCTCGAGTCTGAATTTAAAATTTTCTAAAAGGCCACCAGTGCCACTATGCAGTATCTCTGGGCAAGTACAGACTACAATCTATTTGACATAAAGAGAGGCAAACTGACTCCTATATAGACTGATAAACATACAAGCATCAAAAGGTCAGCTGGTGCCTTTATGCAACATCTCTGGGCATCTACTGACTGAGATATATGTGAACTGAAGTCTAAAGAGGGGATAGTAAATGAGGCTCCTCAATAAACTAATAAACGTACTGACATTAAGATAAAAATAAAAAAATAAAAAACTAAATATTCTCCACGAGACTTGGAGCAGAAGTGATAGTTCCTCAGGAATGCTCTAAGGTATCTATTGAATGCTTGATTCCCAACACTCGTCCAGCAGCAATAACCCCTTATAATATTTGGAGCTTAAGGTTGTCAGTAAACCCTGATGGATGACATTAAAAAACTAATGTTAATTTCAGTGACCAAAATGATTGCAGTTTAAAATGCTATTCCAGGTCCAGAAAGTTGACATTGATTTCGCCTTGGATATTATAGTTCTCTTCTCTCAGGTGGAACACATACCTTGTAGCACACTATGTCATGAACTAATGGTATATAATACATACAGCTTCAAGTGCTTCAGTGGAGACATTCTTCTTCCATAAACTGGCCCCATAAACAATTTAACTCTGTCGTCCTTCAAACTTATATGATAAATCCTGACATTCGGAATCAATTTTTTTTCCACTCAATTATAGCATCTAATAGCTATCCCTCTCACACAGGCAGTCACAACTATAAAAATGTTAGTGTTTTTACCCAATATGAAAGGTGAAGGTCATGATTTGAATATCTCTAATATTGATTTAAAGGTTGCTCTGCAACCTCTATTTTTCAAATTTTCAGTATAGCAACAGACAGCATGGATCCCTCATTTATCATAGGTTAAAATATTAGGATGGCATATCATGAACTATGAAGATAGGAATGATTTTCAAAAGTTGCCTAATCAAGAAACCGCTGTTTTAAATTTAAATGATCACTTCCACTAACTTAACAGTAAATAGACCATGGTTTGAAACATGCTACTATATCATTTAACCCCTACAAAGTTAAAATATGGCTATCTAGTACCATTAATCACTGTCTACGCCTCACGTGTGCTCCTCATTTAATAAGTGACTTGTTGATCTTTCTTGTGGGATGAGCTCCACTAAACCTTAAATCAATTTTTTGAATGCAAAAGGCAAAGTGGAGTTCGAAGTCAAAAATTTATTAAGAACGAAATATCAGTTCTGAAAGAAACACAACAATTGCTAAATTTAGTGCTTGTTTGATAAAGCTTGGCTAAAAATTCATCAACTGGTCAAACTTCAATTTCATACACATTTCATGATATCCACAACAATTGCTAAATTTAGTTCTTGTTTGATAAAGCTTGGTTAAAAATTCATCAACTAGTCAAACTTCAATTTCATACACATTTCATGATATCCACAACTTTTATCGACTTTTCCACCGCACAGTTAATCAAATTTTATCAAAATTTACTAAAACTTTTTGTCAAATGCTTTGTCAAACAACACCATAACTGAACAAATAACACCCATCTGTAAAAGAATTAAATATGGGCAAAACACAATGCAAAGCAACAAAGAATAAAAAAAAAATCAAAATAGCAGAATCATCTCCGTCGACTAGGTTGGTGGCAGCAGCAAACAACGACCTCACCACAGAAGCAATAATAATGAAGCAACAGCAGCAACAATGTGGAAGTACCTGCTCTCTTTTTCTTTTTTTTTCTTTCTCTGATTCGTATCTACTTCTCTCTTTCCCGAGGTTTTTTTGTTGACTATAGGTCTGATTTGGTCTCAGAATCTTCTCTCTTTCATTTGTTCTTTTTCTTTTTCTTTTTCCTTTTTTTCTTAGATTAAAGGTGCATGCACAAGTAATATACAAACCTGAGAACACGTAAAAAAATACATTTTTAAACAAGAACCCATGCTTTGAATCCACAAACGGCTGATCCTTTATCACCCGTCACCATTGCATGTGATTCAGAGCAGGTATGGGTGGACTTATAAGGTCATCAAGCATGCTTCCCTTCATTCCCAAACATGATTAAGCTAAAAAATAAAAAATAAGATCATTTTTTTTTAGCAAATGACAGAAAATAAGCACCTGATTGATACTTTTCTGATTGGGCAAGTGTTTATTTTTTGCTTTGACCAAGGAAAAGATCATTTTACCATTAAAAGTAATTAATTCCCAGACATATAGGGATTCTTTTATTCGTCACACTGAGTAAGCATAAAAGTAACTAGATTACCAAACATGAATGTGCTTAACTCTATCTTATTTGTGTTATTTGAACCAATCAATAGTACTGTCAGAGAATAGATTTTGATCAAGCTAAAAAAGGTAAGCCTAATACAAAAGTATTAGAGAAGCACCAATGACATATGGGTTCTTCAGCTAACATATTATGGTATATTTACACTCTGGAGGGTTATAATGTTGCATACGCAATTTCTACACTTAACCAATATGACATAATTATTCGCATGCAACTGATAATCCTTGATCAGTCCCCTCTTGTAAATTGATGGAACTAAACTCGGCTGAACCATGGTTTGCAGTCATCTAACATATTCCATTGGGCCATTCTTCTTTTGTTGAACTTAGAGCATTTATACATGTACAAAGAAATATAATTGCAATATTTTATCATAACCTCATGGCTGAAGCAAAAAATAAAATAAAATAAATCTGTAAATGCAATCTTATCAGAAAAGGAAAGGAAAAATTCGCATATGGAGAAAAGGTTCAAAATCTTCATCCTTTACTTCATACATTTTGGTATTGTTACCTCAAGATGTTGTGCAGCTTCCGAAGTCAAACCTACTGTTGCTGCAGCCAATCCTATCAACCCTCCCTAAATGCAAAATAGTATATACATAAAACAAAACCAAATTAAAATTCAGCACATCAACTAAAAAGTTTAATGAATAGGCCTCATTTCAATGTCAGTTAAGAAAAGCAAACGAAACATAACTTACTTTGCGATGATTTGCCTGCGCCGAATAGATAAACTCATTGGTCAACAAATTGATCACCGCTGTAATTTTATCATGATCTCCCGCCAACGCTAATTGCTTCACTACCCCTTCCACCTAGAACTCGCCAACCCAGGAAACCCAAGAATTACACAAAAAATCAGAAAATTATTCCAAGAACCGATAAAAAAAATACCATACAAATACATATATGTATAATCAAGACCTCAAGAGCCGCATTTTTTCGCTTTTCATAGAGCTTATCGGAGAGGTTACGAAGAACCGCTGTTGGAATCACAGACAACGCATCAGCCATAGCAAACCCACCAAAGAAACCCTTAGTTTTTTCACTCTATTATAATTTTACATAAACTTTTGGATTACACTTGTATATTGAGGGTTTTATGAATTTAGTTACAAAAATTGATAGGTGTTGTATGAATTGGAGGGAGAGTCTGAGAGCAGATATAATTATACATGGGGAAAATTAGAAAGGGTGCGATTGAAATTGTATAACACAAAATTTGAGAAAGAGAAACAGGATTTTGCTGCCAAATTTCATCTTCTACGCGAATTTGGTGGGTTCGAAGTACCAAATTTATAATAGGGGGAATTTCCACATTAACTATGTCCATTTCAAAATTAAGGAGCAAGGCATAAAATTTCAATAATTAAATATTAAATAAATTATATTTATGAAATAATTAATTAATATTTTATTAATTAAATATATTAAGAACACATTTCGATATTTTTTGTCAAAAATTATCGAATTAATGAGTTACGAATTATTTCTCAATCACAAATTAAAAAATTTATAATTCACAAATTATTTTACGATTACAAATAAAAAAATTTATAGAATACAATTTATTCATCTGTCACAAATTCAAAAAATTTATAGATCACAATTTATTTATCAATCACAAATCACAAATTTTACAACTCACAACTCAAATTTTTAGATTACATGTTAGTTGTTGGTCACAAATTATCGATGATTGATCATATATTATTTATTGGTCACAAATTAACCAATTTATTAAATTACTCAAATTTTTAGGTAACAACCAACAAGTCATCATCTTCAACTACAAATCCATCACTGCAAGATCCACCACCACATCCTCAAAACGGCCCAAACCTTAACAATCCAACCCACCTCTTTAAACCCTAAACCACGCCACCTATGCTCCCGTGCGGCACCTCGATGCCCATTCCTCACCAGTTCGATCACCATCTCTCACCGAAGAAATCAACACCACCACCTTTTCAGTCTTGCTGTCAACTAGTAACAACAAAACGGGTGCTCTTTATTTCTATTTGAAGCATCACCAGCCGCCATCACATCGGCTGCTCCAATCAACAATTGCCACCAACGGCAACACTCCTTCCCCACCTCCACCACCATCACGTCAACACGAAATAAACATTCTTATCCGTCGTGACACAACGACGCTCGCTTGTGTTGTGTTGCGCACAGAGGTTGCGCGGCGCTCGTCGTCCGTGAGCGCTATTAGAGAGGATAGAAGGAGATGGAGAGAAGGGGGAGAGATGACAGGTAAGAGCTGTTTGAGATAGAGAGAATTAGATGAAGGGAAAATTGAAGGTTTAGAGTGAGGTAGGATGGACGGATGAAGGGTTTCTGTATATATTAATTTAATTGTATAATATTATTATTAATATTGAATTATAATTTGATTTTTGTATAAACAAATTTTAAATCAGAATTTTTAAATGGTAACTTAAAAATCTGATTTTATGTAATTTTCACTTATTATGGCATTTGGTTATTGGGAAAGAAGAAATGAAGAAGGGGAGCCCAGCCTAGCCCTGCCCAGGTACTTTAATTGAAAGGCAAATGTTGGTTGTATTTAGTCAATGACCGACCTGTGAGGAGTGTGGGGGCATGCCGATGTGACACACGTGGAGTAGAGTTTCTTTTGGATAATTATATTACCATCACAAAATTTATTACGTACACCACATTATATACACACCACAATTAAAACATAGTTTTAATAAATACACCCCAACAAATTTACAATTATATACCTAATTTAAAAAAATAACAAAAAATAAAGAATTATGAGTTTTAATAATTGCTTCACAACTAAACTTCATCTTTTTTTTTCTTCCACATTTCTTTTCACCGTGTACTTTTTATGTTGCATGCATCCATGGCTATATGGACTGGACAAGAAAGAAAGAAGAAAATATTACCAATTTCTTCTCATCCACATTATCAAGAGATATGGGTAAGGTTTTCTTCTTATCCACACTATTTTTTCTTAATTAATTTTTCAAAAAAGAGGAAGATAAAGAAGAAGAAGAAAAACTTGATTTCAAAGAAATTGGTCGATGAACTTAGTTTCTAATTTCAGAGAAGTCGCTGAAATGTTTTGAAACTTATTAAAAGAAGATGGGATAAATTACAATACACGTGAAGAGATGCACATTTGCAGCCTTTATTTTGTAAATTTCTAGAGAGTAAACTTTAAAGGATGGAATTTAAAGTTTTGCTCGTCTTTCTCGTTCTGAATTATTATATACCGATTTTATATTTGTGTATTTATTAATTTTGATAAGTGAAGATTTCAATAACATAAAAGGGCCTTAGCGAGTGGAGGATTACTCTCTCAAAATTCAAGAATTTTAACTGAAGAAGAAAAGAATGGGTCTTTTAAAGAATTGAATTTTGCAATTATAAGATCTAAAGAATTGGGAAAAAAATATATAAAGAATGATTAAACAAATTGATGAATTCTTACATGTATTATCATGACACGAGACTCGTTATTATAGGAAGAAGAAATTAGGTTAAGTTTTGTGGTGTGATTATAATGAGATGTGATTAATTAAAAGTATATCAATCCTAATTATGTAATTTTACTTAAGGCTATATAAGTAAATACGAAAAAAATTAAAAATTGTGGTGTACTTAATAAATTTTGTGATGGTAATATAATTACCCTTTCTTTTTTGTTTTTATCATGGACTAGTTTGATACAAATATTTTGCGTAAAAAGTTTGCAAAAATTGATTTTTTTTTTCAAAATATGGTATTAGAAAAATAAAAATTTCGGATTCACGTGCAATAATTATTTTGGGAATAAGTATTCTGAAAGTTGATTTTTTTTAAAAATGTATGGTTAAAAAGTAAAAATTATGAATTCACATCTAAAATTATTTTATTAGAGAATGTAAAATTTAAAGAAAAAAGTAAATTTTAAAAAATATGTACCAAAGGTACCATATTTGAGGGTTAATTATTTCAATGGTTGCTTTAAGTTGGTCATTAAACTTTTTTTAATAAAAAAAAAATGAATGATGATGTATACTTTCTATATTTGTCATTCTATTCAATCCTGTTGTTGAAAAATTAGCCCCTATTTAACAATGGTAAAATAGAATTTTGAATAGTGATCTTTTTAAGAATATGTGATTAAAAAATAATAAAAATTTTGAATTTAAGTGTAAAATATTTTATTATGTGAATGTGAATGTGAAGTTGAAAATAAGTATGTAGAAAAAAAATAGTTTTAAAATAATTATTATTAATTACAAGGTAAACGACTTATTCATTGTAAATGGCATTATCACCTTTCCGACAACATGTTTGAGGTGGGTGCACTTTGAGGAGGTCAGGGACGGACCCAGCACCTGGCCAGCCCCCGCGGCCACCCATGCTGGATCCGTCGGGAGCTTAAGGTAGCCAGTGCGCCGACGTCGTCCGCCGGAAAGGAAGGAGAAGAAGGCAGTCGGGAGGTGAAGGTTTTTTCTTTTTCCTTTTGATTTTGTTTAAGTTTTTAGACCTTTTTTTAAGGCCCAATTAATTGGGCCAATTTGCAAATTATTAACACAAATAAAATCAATCCAAATCCCTAAATATCAAATTTCCCCCAAACCAAACGATAGAGATAAGAGAGGGAGACGACCGGGGCGAGGGGATAGTCGAGCAACGCATTCTGTGACTGTGTCTGGAGACTGGAGTTCGCTTTTTTTTTTCCCGGCGTCTGGAGTTCACTTCGCTGCTGACCTTTGGGGTTTGGGCTGTGTCTCAATCGGAGTCTTGGAGAAATGGTGACGCCGTGAGTTCGTCTGTGTCCGTGACGCCGTGACGGTGAGAGTTCCGCC
>CAIGRP010044570.1:0-19064 GCA_903798385.1 Fraxinus cuspidata
TATTATATATTAATATGTATTTTTTTAATATTATTTAATTAAATATTAATAAATAATTTTCCTATTGCAATCGTAAACAGTTAACAACCGTCCTAACTCACTCGACTTCCTGGATCCGTCCTTGCTCCGGAGGATAGATGTAAATCAATATGATGTGATTCTTTTAAAGAAAAAGTGATTTGATTTAAAAGATTTTCATCTACAAAATGACATAGTAGTATGTAGACAAAGTGTGTGGTTAGTGTGTTTATGAGATTCTCGCTTACCTTATAGTATGATTTTGCTGGTTTTTAGCTGAAATATGCATGTAATTAGTTTTCAATCTGTTTATAGGTTTTGACTGAATAATAACTTTTTGATTATAAAACAAAAATACGTGTCATTTCTTCCTGAATAAAATTTCATTGCTGCTTTGAAGGGAAATTTGTTGCAGTCCGTTTGTCAAATTTTTGTTAATAGATAGTGAACGAAAATTTACATGTTGTGTAACTTTTTAATTTAAAGGTCACGCATTACTTTATTATATTTGTAAAGTGACATGTTCCACGTTTCAAAATAATTAGAATTCTCAATTTTTAAAATGTCATGTCTCTATACATTCAGAAATTATTTTGTTATGTAAATAATCAGGCTTTTTTTTTTTTGAAAAGTGAAATTGTGTCACTTTTTAATTAAAAGGTTACACATTATTCGTTCATGTAGGACTAGATTAGAATTAATTTTATCAAAATTAAGATTAATTTATATACAAGTTTACAATGTTAAGACAAGAAATTTTTAAACTAAATTTTAATCAGAAAATAATTAAATTATCTTCAATTTTATTTTATTTTATTTTATTTATAGAGAAGTAATATGCCTTGTTACTTTTTTCTTTCAAAAGTGACACAGCAATTACCTTTAATTTTATACTATGTTTGAATTCATTTCATACTTAAACTTTGAAAATATAAATACAAATATGAATAAGAAAAGTAACATTATTCGTCACTTCTTCTTAGAAGGTCGCAATTTATCTCGTTTGATTTTTTATTTTTTTTGAATCAATTAAATAGTGAATTCATTTGAATCAATTAAATAGATGCATATATGTGTTACATAAAGCATTACAAAATTTACACACTACTTTTTTTTTTGTCACTTCCTTCAAATTTTCGTTACTTTTTTGAGCGGAAAAATCACTTTTTAACAAAAGTGACATTGTATCGCTTAATAAAAAAAAAAAAAGAGTGGTATTGTGTCACTTTTTATATTAAAAAGTGATACTCAATTTTACGAAGTATTTTTTACTTCCAAATGTTTTTCATATGATTTTTCAAAACATTTTTAATTTTAAGGATATATTTGTAAGTTGTCCAAATTACATGGTCGACGAAGCTCAACTGGGCTACTTGGCCCTGCGCAGTCCTACAACCCGTTTCAATGTGGCATGACAATGCTGTAGGAATTTTGTTTTTACCTCATGAATAGCTATAATCTTTTTTTTTTTGATACCCAGATATACACCTTCGGCGACTAATTCTTGAGTCTACGCCTCGGCCCCTCAAGACGCATATCAGGTAAACTACGGGATGTGCCCCAAACTGATAAGGGTCCAAGAGCCCCCACACTGATCTGCCAAAAGTGTCGAGTGAGTCAACACTTGTTGCACTTTGCCTTCCAGGATAAATCCTGCATTTCAAGAGAGAGCTTGAGCTATAATCTATTTTAATTCAATACGTAGTTAACAACCCAGCCAATTGATCTTTTGCTTTAATGCAGCCTTGTGTAGTGGCCACGGATATGGACTATTGTTTTTTATATTTATTAAAATCAAAGTTCAGCATTTGTCGAGCCAAACCCCCAAATCAGTGCCATCCCCAAAATCCTCTCTCGAAACTGAAGTATATATTACCAACGTTCCACGACTAGGGATGACAAATTCTCTGCTTCTAACCCGTCTTGCATTACCTTGCCTCAAATTTCTCGAATTTGTCTTGAATCTTTTTGTTTCTTTTTATTTTTATGTTTTTCATTTGAATCGCATTTCAAAAGATAACAACAACAATAATAAATGATTCGGTAAATGGAGATTTTTTTTTATTTACCGTCTCGCTTCCAAAAAAATCTCGATGGACAGGACGATAATGTTTTTCACTCATTGTTTTAATACCTCTTTGTCTTCAAAAGTTTTTAGAGCATTTTAATGTGTGTTTTAACGTTGTTTTATAGGTTAGGTGAATTGGTGTGAATGATACAAAATTTGGAGAAAAAGAGTGATGTTGGCATGAATCAAGGAGAAGTTGATGTTGATTTAGTGAAACTTGATGATTGAATGCTAAATTGAAAGAAAGAAGTGAATAACAACAAAAAAAAGGGTAAAATTCAAAGTTTGAGGACTCAATTGTAACTTTTTAATAGTTGATTCGAACTACGATAATTAAAGATTCCTAGGAGTCAATCGGATGCAATTAAAAGTAAAAAAAATAAGTGAAATAGGATAATAATATTTTCACAAATCAATTTTTAACCACACAAATATATTCCAGATTTTAAGCAAGAAACTGGGACCAATTTTGACATAGTAAACATTATAATTGAAAAAGAGCTACAGTAAAGTTGTAGCCCTTTGAGTTTTTTTTTTTTTTTTTCTTCAGACACACTTTGAATCATCTCAATTAGACATTGAAAGAAAAAGTTATGATAAAAATATTGAACGATGTGCAGTGCTGAATTTTTCCCCCTTATGCTTCAAATCCCAAGCATGCCGGAGGATGACTCGCTATTTTGNAAGAAGTTGAGGATGTTGAAACATACGGGAACAATTCGTGACTATGTTAAAGAGTTCACGTCCCTTATGCTTCAAATCCCAAGCATGCCGGAGGATGACTCGCTATTTTGTTTCTTAGACGGATGCGCTAGTTGGGTGCGTCATGAATTACAACGTCGCGGAGTCAAAATCGTAGATGAAGCCATTACGGTAAGTCGGCGCCTGGCGCCCTTGATCTGAATTTTTTCAGAATGTTAGCGCTTAGGCGCCACGACATGGCACCTAGGCACCGAACGACGTTACAACGGCGATTTTGATGAGTTTTTAAAAATCACAATTCAACTAGAACTCGTCCAAGACTTCAAGAAGGCATAAATACCAATCTAAACACCACTTTTCAAGCACAATTCAAAAGAGCAAGAGGCAAGAAACAAAGCAAGAAAGCAAGTTCAACAGCGCAAAGAAGATAGAATCTCTACAAAAATAGTTTCTCTTTTCTCTTCAGTGTTGTTCTATATAAATTAGAAAGTTTCCATGTCTTCCGTGAACAACTAAATGGTTTATCTTGGTTTTCATGTAACCAAACTTGAGATCATGTTTTGATATTAATTAATTATTTTTATAGTATTTTCCATTCCTGTTATTTGATTTAATGCTTTCAATTACTTCGCCATAATTGAATGTATCCATTGTCTAAGTTTCGGCACTCGAGAGAAGGGAACATTAGATGAGATTATAGAATAAAACAACATAGGTTTTATAGGTTTCGAGAGAATAAAATCTTTGAAGCATATTTCACTTAAGAATCAAGAACTTATAATTTTTAGAAATTTAATTTGGAATAGAAATATTGGAATTGAATTCTATGAATAGTTTTTACTTAGGACTTGGGAGAGGGAGTAGAATTTTATTGTTTATAAATTTGGGAAAATTGATTGGAGTTAACTATATAATTAAGAAATATAGTTGTTAGTTAGGTGAAATTATAAACCTAGGCTTCTGATCATGGACTGAGGGTAACAAGTTAGAGGTCCTGGTGAAAGGGGCGATAATGTGAACCATAGAGATGAACAAATACAAATTCACGATTTTGGCAAAATAGGTGGCCAGATTAGTTGCCCATCAACAGCATTGTCGGCTGTCCTTTATGGCAATGGCCGAGATGCACGAGGTGGTGGCTGCAACAAGTATACCATAAGAATTAGAACACCTGTTAACCAAATAGAATTGGAGTCCTGATGAACAACACGGAAGAACTGATGGAATAAGACTCCATAAGGAGCCATTATAGGACTCCATGCATAATTTGAGGCCAAGGCCTGGGATGAAATCCACGAAGGGACAGGGACCCCAAACATTATTGGCAGAGAACCTAGATGCCCAATTGGTGAGGTCAGGGACCCTGCTCCCCGTAAGCGTAATGGGAGACTCGGGTGAGGATTTTGACAAGGCTGGATGAGCATGCGTAGTCAGGGACCCACACGCCCCTAGGTTGGTCAAGGGAGATTAATGGTTTCATCAGAGGACATAATTGTCAATTTCAAAGTAGTGTTTGTTATTTGATAAGTAAGTGACGGTTAAGGTAAATCGAGCATGATTCGCTAGTCAGAATACAAACGTTATAAAAGTATAGAGACCAAAATACCTTAAAAATTTGTCTTATTAGCACAAAACGTCCTTACGTTTCAATTTTTTGCATTTTCACCTCTAATTCTACGTTTCATTGTGAAAAACGTTATTGACATCAATTTTTATCCAATTTTTTAATTAAAAATTGTAAAATGATAAATATATCCACCTATTTAAAAATAAAAAATAAATAAATAAAAAATTGCAATCATAGTTTCAATTTTTTTTAAAAAAGTACAAATAAATCCCAAATAAATTAAATTTAAAAAAAAACAAAAATGAAAAAAAAAATTTACCTTCTTCTTTCCCCTCTCCACATCTTCTGCATCAAAATTTAACCAAGTGAAAACCAAAATTGTAGTTAAAACATGTCTTAATTAACTAAAGAAATAATTAACCTTCATATTTAGGTAATAATGGGAGCTCTATTGGTGTTTGATTAATGGTCTGTAATTGAAAATAATACGCAGTAGTACTTGTGGATGAAGGAGCTCCATGTTACACACACACACACCCATACCTATCACCAACAAGCTTAGTGAAAATTTGGAGCAAAGTCCCTTCATCATCCTTATCAACCAAAATCCCCAATTTCTCGCATTCCTTAATCTACTCATCAGTTAGCACATTTCCAACCCGGCTCTTCAAATTCTTATAATAAGCCAGTGGTGGCGAAGGCATAAACTCGAACCCCTGATCCCCCCCCCCCCCCTTCCTCTTCCTCATCTCCCTCAATGTCCTACATATATCCTCAGATACCAATGGCAAATGCTACGCCCCTACCCCTTCATTGTGCTTTCAAAGGAAATAACAAAGTCTCGAACCTTTTAGTTCAATAGAAGGCGGAAAAGTCACCTTGGACCTCAATGCCTATGGCCCGAATGGCGAGCCCGTGTGTTGAGGTGAAAGAGTGGTGGTTGGAGGCAGAGAAGCTGGGAATTGACACGGAGATGGAGGCAGAGTAAGAGGCAGTGAAAATGGGTAGGGGCTATTTTCTGGTTTCGTTTTGTGGCGAGGGTGAGGGTAAGGGCTAGGGTTGGGGGTGCGAGTGGAAGGAGGGAGAAGGAGAAAGAAGAAGAAGAATTTTCATTTTATTTATTTGGAATTTATTTGTACTTTTCTAAAAAAAATTGAGAGTACGATTGTAATTTGTTCTTAATTTTTCTTTTCTTTTCTTTTTTTTTATTTAAATAGAAGGTTCTATTTGTCATTTTATAATTTTTAATTGTGAAATTGGATAAAAATTGATGAAAATGACGTTTTCCGAATTGTGGAAATAGGGGTGTAAATGCAAAAATTTGAAATGTAGGGACGTTTTGCACACTAGAGATCAAACTTAGAGACGTTTTGTGTTAATAAGCCTAAAAATTCAGTCAGAATATCTATCACAATTTTGAATTTTCTACTGGGTTTTTCATTGGTATGTATAGTGTTGACGTCAAAAATTGTATTAACAAAATTTAAGCCAACTTAAAACATAAATAAGGATTTTATTGATAATGATTTGCAAATTACAATTGTAACTGCGAGTGTTTGCTCTCTCTTTCAAGGAGATATTTGAAATATGAAGTGTTTAGAGCTTTTTTTTCTTCTCTATTCTCCCTTTTATATGGAAACGTTTTCATGTATTCTTAATTTTCTTGTCCTTTCAGCTATAGCACTGAGCTTATAAAGTACAACATTGACACATTTGGATTGTCAGGTCATCATGAATTAACCTTACATGTGGTCCCCCAACAATTAATGAACTACTTAGGGAAAGGAGTTAAGGCACGTGATTGGTGGAATTAGCGGGCACTGACGTAAGGCCTTCTAGATGTCACTTCTCGATTTACTGTTTGTACATTGTGTAAGAAATCTTCAACCATTATGTCTTTTCAAACCTTAGTAATCACTTAATACAAGCTGACGTCAAATATCCGAACTCACATTAGCATGAGCTTAATGCATACAATAAACGGTACTTAACGATTTCGGATGTCGGATGTCAACAATTACCCCCCAGGTTGGTGCCCGCCTTGGTAACAGACGGACCTTACATATAATGGGCTCATTTTCCTCATTTTCATAAACATCACAACAATAAATAGCTTTGAACAGGTGTCACATATCGATTTGCCAAATGAGCTGTCAAGCACTTTTTTAGCTTTATGTTGAAGCTTCAGTAAAGAGACGTCACTCTGGAACAGTTAAATCCAGCCATCTATTTTCTCTCCGTTTCTTGGATCAATGGCTCAGATTCGGCCTTTTTGGTATTCCTTGTTTTTAATATGGTATCTCCCTTCAGTTTACACATTTTCCCTTGAAAGTAAAAGTTTTCTTTCCGTTTTTGGTCAAGTTTACATTAACTTTCTGAGTGAGTTCGTCCATTCTCAGGTATTTCTTTTAATAGAAAATACCTCTCTTTTTTACTGCATTTTACTTCGATTACTTATACGAGTTCGGACGAGTCTAGGGTACATCTGTAGGGTAACCAACAAGAAGAATCAGTACCTTCTTCGTCCACGCCTTCTGTGAGTTCAGGCTGTCAAGAGATATTAACTCCAGTCCCTATCTCTTCAGTTTACCTGGAAGACTTAGGTCATTTTAGGAACATGGAACATCGTGAGGGCGTTGATACTTCTAGGAGGGAGGAGGGAGGATCCCATGAGGGTGGTGATGAAAATTCTCAAGAGTGGGGGGCAGATTCCTATAGGCCTGTTGTGACAAGGGATATGCTAGCAAGCTTGAGGGCCAAATATAATATTTCGACCTCAGTAGAATTAGTAATTCCGATCTCCTCTGACCGAGCTTACCCCACCAGTAGGGTGTATAGCCTTGAATTCTGTCATTCTTAATGCTGGTTTAAGACTCATTTTTCCAAGAATAATTCGTCAATTTCTTTCTTCATGGAGAATAGCCCCAACCCAACTTTGCCCTAACGGTTGGTGAACTTTAGTTGCTACTTTAATTTTGTGGAATAGATTAGACTATCCCAAACTGAGTGTTTCCCAATTTAACTCTCTTTGTACCTTCAAGGAGGACGAGAAGGATTTGGCTGGTGGTATGCCAGTGTTAGGCCTTGAACGGGAGGTCAATTAGTGCTAGGTACTCTCTCATCGATAAAGAAGTGGAAGGAGGAATTTTTTTAAGTATTAGGGGAGTGACAGTTTCATCCTGTCGAGATGAATAGGGAGGACATTGTTCCTACCCTCTATCACCCACTGTGTAAGTAAACATCATTTTTGTGTACTTCTGCATTTGTTTTAGAAAACATATTTTTAATCCTTTTTGTAGACTATAAGAAAACTGTTTTGACCAAAGCAGTGCAAGAATGAGCTGACGGGATTAGATCTCTTCCGAAAAAACAAACAAAGGTCTTGCAAATCTGTTATCTCGGACTCCAACCTTTTTCCAAGCACGATTATTCCAAACTTTCCCACCAACTTTATCATGAGCTAAGGCTCCTACTTCTATCCCCTCTTCTTCCAGTAAGTGCTTTCCCAAGTATTTTAATTAATATTTACCATGACCATTGTATTTACATGTATTCATTCATGTTTCAGATCAAGACCACTAAATGTTGGGACACAAAGCGGCTAAAGTAACGGCGGCGGCAAAGGGCAAAAGGAAAGAAATTGCGGTAGAGGTCGCGAATTGACTTGAGGACGTTGAACTCGAGGTCGAGTTTGAACAACCTTTGAGTGACACCGTTCTAAGGAACCATTGTCAAAATCCACTCATGTTGCCTCGTCTTCTTTACAATCTGCTCCTATGCCACAAGCTCCTACTTCTGTCCCAGCTACTACTGGGACTAGCTCTTCAAGGCCACAAGAAAGGTGCCCAGATTTGCAAAGGCCGAATATCGACAGCTTGATAGGCTGCTGACCTGAAATATTACTGGACTTCCCCAGGGCTCTATCTCCTTCTAGGTAGTCCACTGCTGCACTTCCATCTCCCTTTAGAGAATGTGCTACTTCCCCCACCAGAAGCTGGAACAAATGAGAGCTTTTCCTTGTTGATATGCCAGTGGGCAAGGCAATAGTTTTAGCCCAACTTCATAGCAACATATCAATCTTATATATGATGTTTGTAAAAGATAAGGTAATCCTTCAGGCTCAAGTATTTTGGGGTTTAATTGAATATTATGGTATATAACTCAAATTATTTTTCTGTTTTCAGGTGAAGACCGAGCTAGACAAGATGCTCGAGGTAAGAGACCAAGCGCGACCCTATTTGACAGAATAAAAGCGAAAAGGACGAAGTTTGCTGAAAAGGAGAGAGATTATGAAGATCACATAAACAAAATGGGAGTAGAACTAGAGGTGAAGTCATCTTCAGAATTAAAGCTTTTGGATGATTGTGATGCCCTACGAATTTGGGGGGAAAAGACCGTAGCTCGGGTTGCGAATGAAAAGAAAAGAGCTGAAGAGAAGAAAGCTCGGGCTGACGAGGCCATCAAGAGAGATAAGGAAGCCACCGAAAAGGTAAAAGAGGTTAGGCTTAAATCTTTCGAAGCAATTAAAAACTAGAGGGCCTCTCTTGAGTTTAACGCACTGGCTCAAGATGCCTATGTTATGGCTTTGGGTGAGATAATCAGCACATTACCAAGGAGATGCCAAATTTTGACACCTCTTTCCTGGTAGAGGCCTATAAGTAACAGTAGAAAGAGCTCGAACAATTGTCGAAGACAGTAGGAGTTCGGATCTCCCTTGCCGACGAAGATGTTGAAGACAAGTTTCTTGCTCATCGAGACCCACCAGCCTCTTAGTTCTATTATTATTATTATTATTATTATTATTATTATTATTATTATTATTATTATTATTATCCGCATTTTCTCTCTTAAGCAAGAATATTATTAAAACTAATATTCTATTTAGTGATTCCCTGAATTTTTGCATATATTTCTATTATTATTATTATTATTATTATTATTATTATTATTATTATTATTATTATTATTATATATTTTTTTTTTATTTTGTCGAAATTTTGGACTTCTTTTGGAGCTTTACTTGTAATTTTAGTTCATTGAAGAATGAACATTGGTTCGTCTTTTCCTTTAGACAAAAATATTATTACCTTTGCAATTTTTGTAAGTTTTACGAAAAATGAACCTTGTTATTTCTATTTGAACTAAGTATTGTGGTGCATGCAACCTTAGTTCGGCCTGCTAGTGAGTGGGGCTTCAACGATTTCCTCATTAGGAAATTTCTCTAAGTGTTGCAGCACATTTGGCCTACTAGTGAGCAAGGCTTTAACGATTTCCTCGTTAGAAAATTTGTCTAAGTGTTGCAACACATGTAATCTTAGTTCAGCCTGTTAGTGAGCAGGGCTTTAACGATTTCCTCATTAAGAAATTTTTCTGTGTGTTGCAGCAATCTTAGTTCGGCCTGATAGTGAGTAGGGCTTTAACGATTTCCTCGTTAGAAAATTTCTCTTAAGTGTTGCAGCACATGCAACCTTAGTTCGGCCTACTAGTGAGAGGGCTTTAACGATTTTCTCGTTAGGAAATTTCTCTAAGTGTTGCAACATATGCAACCTTAGTTCGGCTTGCTAGTGAGCATATCTTTAATGATTTCCTCTTAACAAACTCACATTTTTATTATAGATAATAGATGCACTATACGAGATACATTTACTTTCTACTAGTAATATTTCTTAACATGTTATATATTCCAAGGATGTGGTAGAGGTCTGCCCTCCATATCTTCCAACTCGTAAGCCCCCTTAGGTAGTATTCTGGTTACTCTATAGGGACCTTCCCAATTAGGTTCTAGAAAGCCAGAGCAAGGTTCTCTTGTAGCCAGAAAACATTTCCTTAACACCAGGTTACCGATCTCGAACTCCAGTTTCCTGACCTTTTGGTTATAGTATCTCGTATTGCGTTACTTATATACGGTATTCCTGATTTCAGGCTCATTCATTCTCTCTTCTACTAGATCTAGTTCTCATCGCAATGTCCTCTCATTTTCTTTCTCATTATACATCATTGTTTGAATAGAGGGAATCCCTACCTCAAGTGGAATCACAACTTCCATCCCGAAAGCTAGAGAGAAAAGGGGTTCTCCGGTGCTATTCCTAGACGTGGTGCGGTAAGACCATATCACACTATGGAGTTCCTTAGCCTATCCTCCCTTAAGGGCATCAAGTTTGGCCTTAAGCGTATGTTCGATGATCTTATTAATTGCTTCGACTTGGCCATTAGCTTGAGGATGGTTTGACGTGGAGAAATGATTTCGTATGCCAAGTCCTTCACAAAAATCAGTAAAACGAATATTGTCAAATTGCTTTCCATTGTCAGTTACGATGGGATGTGGTTTTCTAAATCTGCATACAATGGACTTCCACATAAAGTCGGTAGTCTTTTGCTCAGTTATCTTAGCCAGGGGTTCAGCCTCTACCCATTTAGTGAAGTAATCCATTGCGACAATTGCAATTTTTGTTCCACCTTTTTCAATAGGCATGTGACCAATTAGATCAATCCACCACTTGGAGAAGGCCAATGAGCCATTACACAGTTCAACTCCCCTTATGGGAGTTTTATGTTAGGAGCAAATCGTTGACATTTATCATATTTTTTAGTAAATTCCAATGCATCATTCCTCATGGTTGGCTAAAAGTATAATTGTTGCACTATTTTATAAACCAATGATTGCCCACTGGAAGGATTTCCACACACTCCTTCGTGTATCTCTTGCAAAGTATAAAGTTCCTCCTCTTCATTCAAGCATCTCAACAAAGGCACGAAATATCCTCGTTTATAGAAAACATTTTCGATCAATGTATACCTTGCTGACCTCATCCAGAGCTTTCTCGCCTCAATGGGATCTTTTGGACATGACCCTATTCTCAGGTAGGAACTGATTCTATCCATCCATGTAGACTTGGATCAATCATCATAGAAATAGTTTCCAATCATTTGATGGTTGGATGAGAAATCCTTCCTCCTGGAATGCTGTCAAGCTTCTCTATCTCTTCACTCATCACCAACCGAGATAAGGCGTCGGCATGACCATTTTAAGTTCGGAAAATTCGTTTAACCACCATTGTTCGGAAATTTTTGAATTCTTGCTTAACAACCCGAAGGTAGCTGTTCATCCTTTCTTCTTTAGCTTAGTAAACTTCGTTGACTTGATTGACCACCAACTGTGAATCGCTGTAGACTACTAAATTATAACTCTCATTTCTTTCGCCATTCTCACCCCTGCTATAAATGCTTCGTATTCAGCCTCATTATTCGAGGTTTTGAAGTTAAATAATAATACTTCACTGAATAACTAATGATTTGGACAAATCAAGACAACTCCAACCCTTGACCGAGCTTCAGTAGAGGATCCATCAACGAAGAGTTCCCATGTAGTGTCGTGATGGATTTCTTCTATTGGACCTGAACTGAACTCCGCAACAAAATCAGCGAGAGCTTGGCCCTTCATGGAGGTGTAGTGCTTGTATCTTATGTCGAACTACTCACTTAACCATCCGACCTGAAGTATCAGGCTTTTGTAAAACTTGCCGTAATGGGTAATTAGTTAAGATCTCAATTGGGTGTATTAAAAAGTAGGGCCTCAACTTCCTTGCTTCCATAACCAAAGAATAAGCCAATTTTTGTAAGGGAGAATAACGAAGCTCGGCTTCATGAAGAGCTTTGCTTACAAAGTAAACAGGATGATGTATTCATTCCTCCTCCCTAGCCAAAACATCACTAGTAGCATGTTCTGACACTACAAGATATAAAATCAACATTTCTCCTGCTTTTGGTTTTAATAGTACTGGTGGCTACGCCAGTTGTTGTTTTAATTCATCAAAGGCGAGCTGGCACTCAGGATTCCATTCAAACTTCTTTCCTCCTCGTAAGACATCGAAGAAATGTTTACACTTATTAGTCGATTTTGACATGAAACGACTAAGGGCAGCTGCTCGTCCAATCAAACTTTGAACATCCTTAGGCTTTGTTGGGGAATGCATTTCAATGATATATCGTATCTTTTCCGGATTCGCTTCGATTCCCCGGCGATTCACTAGATAACCCAGGAATTTTCCTGAGCTTACACCGAAGGCACACTTGTGCAGTTTTAGTTTCATCCCGTATTTTCTCAGGATTTTGAACATTTCAGCACGATGTCGTCGATGGTTCCTAGCATCCGCACTCTTTATCAACATGTCATCAACATATACCTCCATGGTTTTACCAATGTGCTTGGCAAACATAGAGTTGACCAGACGGTGGTAAGTGGCTCTAGCGTTTTTAGACCAAAATACATTATTTTGTAACAGTAAAGACCTCAGTCGGTGATGAAAGCGGTGTCTTCTAGGTCCGGTTCATACATAGAAATTTGATTATATCCTGAGTATGCATTCATGAAACTAAGCAACTCGTGTCATGCTGTTCCATCTACCATTTGATCTATCCTCGGTAGTGGAAAGCTATCCTTAGGACATGCTTTATTCAGATCGATGAAATCTATGCACATTCTGCAATCTCCTTTGTTTTTCTTCACAAGAACTGGATTAGCAACCCATCTTTGATATTTTACTTCATGGATAAATCCATTACGAAATAACTTCTACACCTCCTTGTTTAAGGCTTCGTATCTTTTTGGATTCAGAGGTCGACATCATTGCTGTCTAGGCCGTACAATTGGATTGATGCCCAATCTGTGGCAAATGAATCCTGGGTCTATTCCTTTCGTGTTTGAATGATTCCAAGCGAAAACATCGAGGTTCTGTTGAAGAAACTCAATGATCTGACCTCGGAGGCACGGTTGCAGTTCGTGGCCTATTTTGAGTTCTTTCGGAGGATTGTCTGATCCGATCTCTACTTTATCCAGCTCCTCCACAGGCTCTTCCCCTTTTACTCTTACACGTGGGTCTAATGGGCAGAGATAAGATTCAATTAGATATACCATATGAACTTCTGGGGGAACATGTGTATCCCTCTTCGTTTGGACAACTCCTCACCTGATACTTCTCAGTGATATCTCTATTTCACTTAACTTGTCCTACACCATGAGGCGTGGGAAACTTGAGAGAATAGTGGTACATTGACACAATTTATCTAAGATCAAATAACAGATGCTGCCCCATGATGGCATTATAAGGTGAATTGGAATTACATACTACAAACTCTGCATTCAATTTAGTTCGATGTAGGGCTTCACCGATCTCGATAGAGAGCTTGATCACCCATTTTGCTTTGGTGGAGGCCCTATTAAGTCCTAAAATCACATTCGGATATGGTTGTAGAAAATTCAATGGTATTTACATCCATTCCAATATGTTAACGTAAAGTACATTGAGAGAGCTTCCAGTATCAACTAGGACTTTGAGAATGATAACTCCTGCAATGGGTATCGAGATTACCATGATTCCAGGATAGGGATGTAGATCTGCTTCCTTTTCTTTAAACGAAAGTTGATCATCCATTGCATTTCTGCTGTGTTTCCCAATAATGCCGATCTGAGAGAGGTCCGCAACAATATTTTTTAAACCTTGTCTCCCCTGCTCGATTGTTTTATTAGGTTCTCAACATATGGATCTAAGGACTAGGTAGATCAATATTGCAAGCCCTTGTCTGACTTGATTCCCGCGTACTATAGCAAATCCGTTTGGAGTAAAACACTTTATGCAATAATGATATATTGAGGTGGCGGCCTATAATTCATGCAGTATGGGTCTCCCAAATATGAAATTATAGTTGGAAAGAAGGTCGACAATAACAAAATCTGCTAAGATTCTTCTCTGGCAAGGGAGTTCGTCTAACTCCACACTTAGAACGATTTGACCTCGAGCTTCAATAGGATCATCAGAGAACTATTGCAACCTCTTGGAATATGGCTGGAGGTAACGTTCTTGGATTCCCATTTGTTCTAAAGTTCGGGAGTACAACACATTGACCGAACTCCCATTATCCACCAAAGTCTGATGCACTTGTACCTCAGCAACAGCCATGGTTATTACCAGTGAATCACTTTGGTCTTGTAAAATCCCGTACGAATCTTCTTCTGAAAATCCAAACCATTTTGAGTATGACACGGTGTTAGTGTCAGACTCTGGTAATTTCACATTATAATTTTGCTAGATACAAACATCACGTGCTTGTCCGCGCCTTACTCTTCTTGATCCTTCAAGGTATTGATTGCCACTTACTAGAGTTCTGATCTCGGCTCGGGGTAAAGGATCCAGGTTTGAGGACCTGGCTGAACTCACTAAGCCATTTCTTGATGATTAGGTTGTTGATTTACATCTCGGTTTTTCCTCTTCGGGTTTAGCCACAAATTCTCACAGATGACCTCGTCGAATTAAGGATTCCACTTCTTCCTTTAGATTCCTACAATTATTAGTATTATGTCCTATGGTCCTATGGTATCGGTAGTACCTCCAATAGTTTTTCCCTGCTAATTCCTTTTTCTGAGGTGGGGTCTGCGGAATGTTTCTTTTTCTTCTGCTTGCAAGAAGACTTTCTCCAAGGTGGTATTTAGTGAATGATAATCATGGAATCTATTAGGATAAGGTTTAGGAAGACCTCAATCCCTCCTGTCTTTTCTCTTTTCGCGACTGAAATCTTTATCCATTTTTTCTCCTTTACTTGATGTGGAGGATGTGGATTTGCTTTGGGTTCATCCTGGTCTAATGTGGGTTTCTCAGCACTTATATGTTTCTCAACTCGATTCGAAAACTCATGGTATGCTCGAGGTCCATCCTCATGTCCAGACCACCAGAACCTCGTTCTAGGCCTTAACCTAGATATGACTGCCATAAGTGCAACATTATTAGAGATATTTTCAACTTCCATGGACTACTTATTGAATCTACTGAGGTAACTTTTAAGTAATTCAGTCTTTACTTGTTTAATGCTTACCAAGCGTTCCTCAGGCATAGTTCTTGCTTTAGAACACATGAACTGGGCTAGGAATGCTGTGGCAAAGTCATTCCAATTTTTTATGGATCTTTGATATAGCCTTCTAAACCATCTTTGAGCTTTATCTCCCAAGGTGAGCGAAAAAGCACGACAAATTATGGCATCTCCTGCTCTTTGCAGTTCCATCCAAGAAGTGTACTTGTCTAAATGGCTGAGAGAATCTCCTTCTCCTTTGTACCCGGTCAATTGTGGCATCTTTAGCTTTTTAGGCAAATGTTCAGCAAGAATATCTTTAGTGAAGGGAGAATGGCGTTTGGTAAGATATTCCTTCAAGTTTCCTTTATCCTTAGCTTCCAAATCAGCGATGCGTTTTCTCAAGGCACTTATTTGAGGCTCTGGTTGTTCCAACGATCGTTTGACATGGAGCTCAGCATTTTTTTCTCAAAGGTGTTAGAGAATGTTGAGAGCCCGATCTATCAAATACGCTGTTAGCTTTCCTAGCAGCCGGCTTTGCCGCTATGGAAGAGCTTCTGATCTCTTCAGTTCGACTTTTGGAGGATTATTCTCCTAAGAATTGGAGAGTCCTTCTGGTGGGAGGTCGTCTGGTTCTCTCCTTGTGTGGGAATTCCACCTCAGTGTCTTGTGGTGGAACGTGAGTTTGGCTTCAGTTCCAATTTGTTAACTACATTTGTCAACTTTTCAATGGCTTCCCTTATCATGGTCATCTGAGGGTCAGCATCTTCGTTTTGGCCTCATCTTCTTCCAATATTTTGTAGATTGCTAGTTTGTTCAAGACGAGTGTGGAATTGATTTCCGGATGCTGAAAAATCATCAATGGTGGTACTTCTTCGTGGATTTTATAGAGAGATAAGGCTGCTTTTACAAGTCAGGGCCCTCCTTCTAGCGCCAAACTGTTGACGTCGAAAATTGTATTAAAAGATTCAAGCCAACTTAAAACATAAATAAGAATTTTATCGATAATGATTTGCAAATTACAATTGTAACTACGAGTGTTTACTATCTCTTTCAAGGAGATATTTGAAATATGAAGTGTTTAGAGCTTTCTCTTCTTTTTTTTCCTGCCTCTTCAAAGTCTCTATTCTCCCTTTTATAGGGAAATGTTTTCGTGTATTCTTCATTTCCTTGTCCTTTCAGCTATAGTACCGAGCTTAGAAAGTACAACAATGGCACATTTGGATTGGTTAGTGAGCTTGGCTTGTCAGGTCATCATAAATTAACCTTCCATGTGGTCCTAGAAATTAACGAACTACTTAGGGAAAAGAGCTAAGGCACGTGATTGGTGGATTTAGAGGCACTGACGTAAGGCCTTCCAGATGTCACTTGTCGATTCACTGTTTGTACAATGTGTAAGAAATCTTCAATCATTATGTCTCTTTAGACATCAGTAATCACTTAATATGAGCTGACGTCAAATATCCGAGCTCACATTAGCATGAGCTTAATGCATACAATAAACGGTACTTAACAACTTCGGAGGTCGGATGTCAACATATAGGTAGGGTTTTGGTTAGAAAACCTGGTTGGTCTTTGTACTTCACTTGTTGCTTAGAAATAGTCTCTCAACTTTATATTGTGAAAATAAAGGCATTAACTTCTGAATATTTAAGCCATTTTTCCTTACATCCATTTTAACGACTAAAAACTTGACTTGTAACATGCCAAAGAAAATGATGTTGCCCGTTTATCATCCTCTTAGTGCTGTGTCGTCCAAATGTTCAAAAGTATTTTCATCATACCATGTGCAAACACTAGCCCTCAACCTTGCCCCCACCCCACCACTTTGCAGTCTTGCTTGGACTTCAATTACATACCTTAACTAATATATATTCCACTTGCCTATATGATGGAGAAAAATGGCAAAAATTTCCGTTGTGTAATCAAACTATCAAAAGATTGGAAAAGCAAATAGCAGTGTTCTTGGTATCAAAAAATAGGAAAAGTAAATAGTAGTGTTCTAAAAAGAGATGGCTAAGCACCGTTTAAGCACGAAGCGGGATCAAAATGCCTCACTTTGCGCTTTTCAATTTTTCAAATTTTCAATTATTTATTTATTTATTTAATTTTTTCCACGTCTAGTTGTGCCTAGCGCGCGCTTTTTTAATGCTTTTACACCTTTTTAATGCTTTTTTACGCTTTTTCAACAACGTTTTTGTACGCTTTTTTTCTTTAATTATTAAATAATTTTTAGATTGATTTAAAATTTTAAAATAATATTAAAATAAGAAAATGTTTTTTTTTATGTTTTTTAATGCTAAGTTTCGTCTAAGTTCGCCTAGGACGAAGCTTGACCTTCACGCTTTGTCACGCTTTAATAATTCTATATTCTTGTTCCAATTACAAATCACTTTTCTTAAGAATAATGCTATTTAACACCACTAATACTACAATATCAATGTTATAAAAAGCGTAAAGTGTGGTTAGGCGTAGAGGCGAAGTTTCAAACTTTACGAGCTTAAGCGAGCCTTGACGAAGCTTATGTGTAAAAACTATTTTTTTATTTTTAATTTTTAATCATTTTAAAAATCACTTAATAATTAAAATATTACATATCAAACATCCAAATTTATAATATACAATATATACTTAATAATTTTTACTATTAGATAATTATACAATTTTCAAGGTTTCAAAATGCAAAAAATTAGAATATTTTTCATAGGTTCAATTTTCAACTAAACAACTCATACTTAATAGATTTATAGAAACTTCACACATACTTTTGGATTTTGCAATAAAATAACAAGTCTCAAGATTATAATTACATAACATAGATAACATCATAACTTAAATCTTATTTAACTACTTAGATAAAGTCATTTTTAACTTTTGTAGAGATAAATTTTTTTAAAAACTTGAAATTAAACTTAAAATGATTTTTTTTTCAACCATTCAGGAATTGGAAGAAAAAAGCGTTTTAAGTGCGAAGCGAATCGTTTTGCCCGAGTTTTGAGCCTATGCGGTTCTTAGGCATGTCTAAACGAGCTTTTTAAAACACTATAGAATTAAGTAATTTTAACATGAATGGTATTAAATATCATTACTCTTTTTAAATAAAAATTTGAGCGAGAAATTTGTGATAGAGAGTATTTTACGTGGAAGGATGTACCCCATTGAACATAATGGCTCCTTGATCATGTGTTGACTTCTCATTTCTTTGCTTCAATAATTTTTTTGTGGAATCTGGAGACTCAGAGATTAGGGATGGCTTACGTTGCTCTGATTTCTCTTATGCAGACTCTTGAGCAGATCATCCATACAGATGGAGTTTCGATTCCTTATGAAAAGCAACGGCTTGTATCTCTCTTAGACAAGCTCAGTTTATTACTGGATTTTCTTGAAGAATCCTCGCAAAATAGCAGCGGAGAAGTGAAATCACTGGAAAGAAGAATCAGAAATGCGGCTTATCATGCAGAAGATATGATTGAAGGCCGCAATTTTCTTTCAAGATCTGAAAGTAAGGTGTCTGAAGTCGACCCTCATGCAGACTTGCAGAAAATAAGTATAGAAATTGATTCCATCATGGAAGAGGCGGGTAAGATTACAGACTTGGAGAAAAGAGTAACAGAAATTGATACCCTCACGGAAGAGGCGGTGAAGAATAATGATGGGAGTAGCGAACAGAATCTGGACGCGAGGAACTTTTTGCAATCAAGACCTGTTCCTAGTGACCAGAATAGTGTAGTGGGATTTGGTGAAGACTTGAAGAAGGTAAAGGATGGACTCTGTAACGAACAACCTCAACTCCAAATTATTCCCATTGTTGGAATGGGAGGCAGTGGTAAGACTACTCTCGCTACGAGTATTTCTGATGATTCATATGTC
>CAIGRP010044571.1:0-15613 GCA_903798385.1 Fraxinus cuspidata
GCATTCCAAGGTAATGGGTCAGGCCATGAGCAGCACTAACTAAATTAGGTTATTTCAAATGGCCCAGAAATGTTGTAGGATTGGTCGCCTCAATTGTGGTGTCGATATTTCACTTCACTCATCGGCCGAGACCTATGAAGTATAATTCAATAAAAAACGGTTTAACATCACTGCTCAAGATTTATTGGGTATCAAAACCCAACATCTCCTATTATTTAGATATATGTTAGAGATGATTTTGAATTATAGACAAAATTCATTGTTGATAAGTTGAAACTTTATCGTCTATTAAGTTGTGGATTCTAATTATTGTCGTTACAGGGAGTCAGTATGTGGATCGCTCGTTGGGGTTGGAATGTAATATATATATTAATGTAATGTAAATCGAAAGCATTTCTATTTAAGTGCAACTAAAATTGCAATCCATTAAATGCATTGAAGATTCTCTTAGCAAACAAATTGCAATAGATATAAAAAATTGTAGAATTACGGGATATGGATAGTTAATGTGAGTTGAACCGACCCAAAACCTATTGAAAATAGCTTGAGGGAGTAGTATGATTTTGTGTTCAAACCTTCAACCTCCCATTAACATGTCTTGCATTAAAAATAATGTAAATGACTGAAACAAAGCAAGAAATTGGTGCATAAAATATATGGAAAACTAGAAATATTGGCTCCTAATAAAAGGTATCTTGTTTTTGTTCAAGAGGTGAGACGAGTTACAACAAAGTGACTAGCAAGTGCATAATGCGTGAAAATCTGTCGAATAGTTCACACCAATCCTGACGAACGTGGAAAGGCCCTATTTGATGAGCCTATATAGTATTATGTAGTTGGTCAATCAAAGATTTAACATGTTGTGGTGTGACCCAAATTCCATGTGATTTGATGTTTGGTTGAATGGAATAAGTCTAAGAGTTTTGGTTTTCAGAGTCCAAATAATAAAGATCAAATTTCATCAAGAATTGAGAGTTTGGCTTGAAAAATGACTCTGTGATAATGAAAACATCTTTGGAAGGATTAAACCCGAGAGTGGGGTACCTTGGAGGATAAATCATAAGCAAATTACGTCGGCGCCCCTGCTTAGAAAATTGCCCCCGACGCCGGGGCGCCAACTTGGTGGCACCGTGACAAGTTTTATTTCATTTATCCGAATTTTATGTTTTCTTCTTCATCTAAAACTCCAAAAGAGGCTCCTATATATTCCACATTGTTGTATCTCTATATATAAATTCTACATCTTGAGAGTTAAAGATCTTATATTTTAATTGAGGGCATTGAGATCTTGATATTATATACACATTTATTATTTATTATAGTGAAATTCTCCTCTTTTTTTTGTGATTTTTTCCCATTTTGGGTTTCTACATAAATTTTGGCGTTCTTATTTGTTTTTGTTTATTTTATTATTGTCATTATCTTGCGATCAATTCATAATATAACAAATCAATGATGCTTAGCTAGTATTTTCGAAACTAAGAGAGAGGAGCGTGCTTGCTTACGAATTGTGGCTTTGTTAGTTGACTTAATAGCTTGCTTGTTCTAATTGTTAACGTGATTTATTTTGTTTCCTTCTCCTACTTACTGAAATTTTGAAATGAAAAAACGGAGTTCACATCTCAATTTTGTTAAGGATTCTGGACCTTGTTATTTGATCCTTTCACCTGGTGAAAGGGAAAGAATCCTTCAAATCTCATTACCTCTATATGATCGCATTTATAGAAATTTTGAAAAGTAATCTTGTCGGAAAAAAAAAAAAATTTAGACATATCATTTTTTTTCTTCAAATTACATTAGAGAAAATTGTCCTATTGAATAGTATAGGTGTAAGTGATCGGATTTGAACAAAAAAAATTTTTATAGGTTTTCAAATCAAATCATTTTAAGCGGTTTGAGAAAAACTCAAACCTAAATCAAACCACTTAAAATGATTTGAGATTTTCTCAAACCTAAATCTAATGATTTGGTCAGATTTTAAACCGCGATTTGAACATATATTTTTCTTCATGTTCATTTTGTCGTTACTAATTCAAATATTATAAAATATTTTCATACTTTATTGACGAAGATAAAATATATACAATCTGTAAATTAAAATACCGACAATAAAAATAGACTCAAAATTGGGGTTAAGAAATTAAGGAAGGGTAATTATATTAACACCACATTTTTTCGTTGATCGCACAATATTTTAATTATAATAAATGTAATCAACTTTTATTCACTTTTACACTTATCTCCCCAACTTTTTTCAACGCATTCTTATCCTCAACTTTTGATTAATATGCACATATTTTTCATGCTCGTCCTAAAAGGATAATTATATTAACATTAATTCTTTTTTTTAATAGCACCACATTTTAATTGCGGTAAAGGTCCTCAAATTTTGCACATTTTTGTACTAATATCTTCAAATTTTGTCACATTTTTATATTGAACATTCAATTGATTAATACATCTTGTCTCTGGTAATGATTAACACATATATGCACCTACATATGATGAAGATAATTTACATTAGAAATATAAGCATATGCAACTGCTCTAAGTGTCAACGTATGTGCCTTAGCAGAAGAAACAGTGCCTTTATAATTTAACGCGTGATTCTGAAAAGGTACTGTTTCTTCTTGTTGTGCATTGCCATTCGCCTAGTCTGTTTTGCTCATCGAGCTAGTCCTTTAGCAATATTCCAAAATATTACACAGATCTTAGAAAGATGTTAAAAAAAAAAATTGTTCCATGACCTGTGGATTTGTACCTTGAGAAAAAGGGTGCTTGTTCATTTATATTGCCATTAACTATCATCAGTCAAGCCATAAAATATGAAAACTGGATGAAATATTACTGTGAACAAAAGTGAATGCACAAGGATTCCACTCCATCCCCATAAAATTGAGCTTTCAGTGCCGTTGATTAGGAGCAAAATTACAACAAATTTTGTCACTCTAGCAATGAGAGAACACTTCATTATCTATATAAACTACATTTGACTTCTTCAACACCATTCCTTTTAGTGATTAGACTATAACTTATTATGGCGAAAACATACGATAAATACATTTTTTGCACTTATTCGGACCATATTACTAAGTTTTTAGGTCTTCAAAGTGTTAAATTTTACTTAACTTTGGTTGATTTTCTTTTATTTTAGTATGGACTCGTTTCTAAGCAATTGGAAAATGTGGACTAAACCTCACTTGAATAAAAGTTGGAGGATCAAAATCGAGGTGAGAATGAAGAAAAATGACTAACTTGCATTCTTTGGAAGAAGCGGGGCCTTGGAAAGAAATATTATATTTGTTGGGCTTTGAAATTGGACTTTAAAAAGTAGGGGTAAGTGCGCGTTTGGACGGTTTTTACCTTATTTTCAACTCAAAATATTTCATGTGGTTTAGAATTTTTTTCAAACCAAACCAAGCCATTTTATTTTTCGAATCAAACCAAACAATAATTTGCGGTTTAATTCGATTTTAATACGCGATTTACCTATCGACATTAGAGAAATTTATTTAAAACAAGTTAACATATAAGTTTAAACGAGAACTAATAATGTTAAATGTTAAATTACATTCATTTTTTTCATGAAATCTGTGAATAAATTATTTTTAACGTTGATTGCTAAAAGATGTTAATAGAACGAATATATATTTTTGTCTTTTTATTTACCTTTTATTGTTTGCTTTTCATATTGTCACATAACGATTGGTAAAAGTAGAGTCACATTCTATTGTAATAATTTGGTTAAAACTCATTTTCGTCCTACTAGTGAGATGAAAAATAATAATTGGACATGATATGTTTAGATGTACAAAGAATGATTGAGTTCAGGTTTATTGTGAATTAACAAATTTCATTCTCTAATATTTTGAAAAAAGTAGATAGTAGTAGTACTTGTTAAGGAATTTTAACAGTTTTCACACAATCAATACGTTCTGTCTTTCTTTATTTCCAAATCACAGGCAAGTTCTTTAATCGCCTAGGCACACAAATAGTCGTTTTATTCTAACCGAACCATAACTTACAAGTGTATAATAAGTTCAAAAACAACAAATAAAACAAAGAACAATGAAAACAAAAATGACTTGAATATGAATCTGAGACTTAGCTAGAAAGAAATATGCGATTCAAGTAGAAATTAGTGGACTAATAATCAAAAGGCGACTGACGATTGCGATTGGAAATCACATTTCATTTAGCAATGGTGGCAAATGTCAAATGTTTGAGAAATGAGAGTTTAAGTTAGGGCTTCTAAAGTCATAAATGTGATTTGTTGTCGTAGTTTTGTAGAATTATGATTAGGATTTTCAAAAATATAATTTTTTTTTTCCATTTCATATGATTTGGAAATAATTTTAATTTAGTTTAAATATTGTGTCAGGATATATGTTGTAGACTTAAAATCATAGGCCAATAATGAAAAACTTAATTTACTTTATATGATTATCTCAATTGGCTTGTTGTAATTTGTATTGCTAAATTGGTTTTTTTTGTTTTTTTTTTGAAAAGTGAAAATTTTAAAATTTATAGATTAATAAATTAACCTTTTAATTAAAAAATTTACAAAAAAACGATTCGGTCTGATATGGTTTTTGAAAATTGAAACCTAAACCAAACCAATTGGCACAAACAGTGGGGACGGATGGAAAAAAGATTTTGGCCGCTGAGGTTGAAAAAACAAGAGACATGCAAACGACCAGAATTTAGACGAAAGGCTAGCCAGAAATTGGAACATGCACGCAAAAGAAGACAAAATGGTACAAGTAGAAGAAGGAAGACGACAGCAGCTAAAGATTGAGAAATAATCCCAGATTTTGTACAATAATTCATCAATAATTATGTAAGAAATTGAGAATTAATCATGCTCTGTCAATTTTTCGATAATATCGTTTAAACTTTATTTGTCTAATTCCAATATTATGAGTAGCTAGTATTTTTAGTGCTAGCTTTACGATGAAACTTATATCATGAACTTTTGATTTTTGAACCTTATTTGTTTTTTTATATTAAAGCGTGTTTCAGTTATTGAATGATTGACATTGATTTATTTTTTTCTATAATTATATGCGCAATAGTTGTGTGAGTTTTGTGGCTTATTTTACTTTCGAAATATTGAAAATAAGTTAGAAATAGTGTTAATTGTCGTAGAGTCTGATATGAGATAGAAATATACCACTATGTTTTATGTGAACTCAAAGTATTCATGAATTCTTAATACATTTTTGCATGTTTGCATCCGTCATAAAATATAGTCGGTTAGATGTAAAAATATGTTTAATTTTACTCGAGAGAATGTTAAACAATTTAGAAATATAGATCTTCATAATTGAATCGTGTTGTCAAATTGTAAGGTTCAAGATTCAAGGGATTGATATAACGGGATTCGGGATCTTAGTACGGTTTTCATCATCATATTTTTATAAAACTTGCATTTAATTATAATTTTTCATTTATTTTGGTTAAATTTGGTCTTGCATTCATAAGTAAATTATTTAATTTATAGGAAAAATCAAAAAATTTTAATTATTTCGGTTAAGACTAAGTTAATTCGAATTTAAACTAATACAATCTCTGTGGGAATGATACTTGAACTCAAAATCCATTTTATTCTTGTTAATGACCATGCACTTGCAGTAATTTTAAATAAAAAAGATTTCGCAACAAGTTTTGGCTCCCCTGCCGAAAATTGTATTTGAGTTTAAGTTCATTTACCTTGGCACTAATTCGAACATATTTTTTCCTTTTATTTAATTTCTCTATTTCAATTTATTTCGATGCTTCTATTTTTCCTTTCGACGTTTCATGCAATATTCGGGAGACGATAAATTGATACCAGCTAATTCAAAAATCAAATCTACTTGTTACCATAGACAATGAGAAGCACAACAACAAGAGATGGTTAATGCACAAAATAATCCGATTATCCAAGTGAATGAAGAGGCAGTGGTCTATGAATGAAATATGCTAGTTCGGGACTTCATGACACCACAAATTATTTAGAACCAATCTAACATCGTTTATCCTCTCTTTGGGCAGCCGAACTTTCAGCTGAAGATCAATGTCATTTATTTATTTCAGAATAGACATCAATTCTATGGCAGGGCTGATGAAAATCCACACTTAGAGATATGTCAATACTTTAGGGGTTTCAAATGATGTTATCATTTTGAGATTATTCCCACATACTCTACGTGATAGCGCATTTGAATGGTTGGACTTACAGCCTATTGCTAGTATCACTAATTAGAATGACTTGGCTCAAAATTTCTTCACCAAATTCTTCACATCGGTAAGGGGCTTCAAGTCTAATATTTTTATGCAAATCTACTTCCATTTTACAAGAGTATAATGGACTCATCATCCAATGACTCCTTATATACGAAGACATTTGATGAAGTCTTGGAGTTGTTTGAGAGAGTGGCTACTACCACAGTCATGCAGACCTCCGAGCGAGTTGTTCATAAGAAGGTGCCAGGAGCATATGAGTTGGACATGTATACATCATTATCTGCAAATTTTGACTCTTTAGTTTATAAGGTTGAGAGCATACACAGTTAGCCAATGCAGTACAGGCCAAGCGACCAAGTTGTGATGAATGCGAGGAGTATCATAGACATCAGTTTGTCCAATTCTTATACAAGATATAGAACAAAATGAATATGTACAAGGAGGTCAGCGCCAACAAAATAACCAATATTCTGACACTTACAACCCTGATTGGAGGAAACATCCAATTTTTTTGGAGTAATCAAAATCCCATTGCACCACATTATTATCAGTATCAGTATGCTGAGAAGAGAATTCTATTGGAAGATATGTTTGGCAAATTTATGGAAAAGACAGAGCACTACTTTGAGGCAAACAATCAATTCATGAGAAGGACTAAGAAAACCCTTCAAAATCAAAGTACTGCAATCAAGAAGTTGGAAACTTAGATAGGACAAATGTCATTTGCTATATTAGGCAAAGCATTAGGTACGCTGCCAATCAATATTGAGACTAATCCCAAAGAGCATGTAATTTCCATAAGTACTTTCGAGAATGAAATAATTGAGGATCCATCCGTAAAAACAATCACAACAAGAAGTGGAATACATTTACCTGATATTACAATCAAAAGACCAGTTACAGTCACGAACGAAATGCCTACAACAGATGAGGAGCGAGTGGATGAGTCTAAAAAATCAACAGAGAAAATTTTGAAAGAGAATTCAGACAATCCACAAGCTAAAACAACCGTTCCTTTCAGAGAATATGTACCTCCCATCATAGTCCCACATAGGTTGAAAAAACACAAGCTAGACCAACAGTTTGAGAAGTTTCTGGATGTGCTAAAAAAAACTCCACATCAATATCCCGTTCATAGACATGATAAGGCAGATTCCAAGCTATGCAAGATTTTTGAAGGACATGATATCACAGAAGAGAAATCTCCTGACATTTGAAATTGTGGTGCTGACATAGGAGAGCAGTGCAAGATCACAAAATAAACTGTCTCCCAAACTCAATGATCCAAGGAGTTTCACTTTTCCTATTTCAATTGGAGAAGTTGATTTTTTAATACTTTGTGTGATACAAGTGCAAGTATTAACTTACTGCCTTTATCCGTATACATGAAATTGGGATTAGGAGAAGCAAAAGAAAAAACGATGTTATTGTAGCTGGCCGATAGAAGCATTAAATATTTTAGAGGGAAGGTTGAGAATATACTCATCAAAACTGGCAAATTGATATTTTCAGCAAACTTTATTATTCTAGACATAGAAGAAGACAATAATATTTCAATAATATTGGGGTGACCATTCTTAGCAATAGGTCAAACTTTGATTGATATGGAGAAATGTGAGCTAATATTGAGGGTGGATGAGAAACAAAATGTTTTTAAATTACATAATCCATCTATTAACCATTTGACCTCGACGAGTGCAATTATATATGAGGATGGACTATCCTTTCAACAAAAATGTTAGAAGAGAAAACGAAAATTTGGAGGAATTCTTAGTACAAACAAGAATGGAGAATTCAAAGTTTGGAAAGCAAAAAGAGGATGCAAGTTGAAAATTGCAAGGAGTGCAAGGGTGAAACATTTCGACTTGAACTACCATGAGTAAATCACCAAAAGTCGAGCTCTAAATTAGTTGGGCTTTGAAATTGGACTTGAAAAATGGAGTGGTCTAATTGGACTCCCAGTTGGCACAAACAATGGGGGCGGATGGAATAAAAAATGATTTTGGTGGCTGATGTTGAAAAAAAGAAAAACAAAGAGCAGCAATTCCCCTGGTGAATTACTATCAGAATTTCAACAGATGATGTTGTGGAATTATTTGTTTGGTCTTTTTCTTTTTCTTTTTCTTTTTTTTTCTTTTTTGGTCATTTTCAAATAGAAAACTGCCAATTGTATTTTGGCAAAATTCTGACAGCCATTTTCTGTACACATAGCAGAATTGAAAAAAGAGACGCATGTAAATTGCCATAATTTAGACAAAAGACTTGCCAGAAATTGGAGCATACATGCAGAAGAAGACAGAAAATGGTACACGCAAAAGAAGGAAGACGACAACAGCTGAAGATTGAGAAATAATCCCAGATTTTGTACAATAATTCATCAATAACTGCAAGAAATTTGAGAATTTATCATGTTCCGTCAATTTCTCGATGATGTTTAAACTTTATTTGTTTAATTCCAATAATATGAGTAGCTAGTATTTTTAGTGCTAGGTTTACGAAGAAACTTATATAATGAACCTTTGATTTTTTAATCTTATTTGTTTTTTATATTAAAGCATGTTTCTAGTTATTAAATGATTAACATGAATTTATTTCCCTACAATTATATGCTCAATAGTCGTATGAGTTTTATGACTTATTTTACATTCGAAAGATTTAAAATAAGTTAGACATAGTGTCAATTGTCGTAGAGTCCAATAACGAATAAAAATATACTACTATGTTTTACATGATCTTTAAGTATTCATAAATCATTTATAAATTTTCACATATCCGCATCCGTCATAGAAATATAGTCAGATTACATGTAAGAATATATTTAATTTTACTCGAAATATCGTTAAACAATTTAAGAATAATAATCTTCATAATTGAATCGTGTTATCAAATTGTTAGGTTCGAGATTAAAGGAGATTGATGTAAGAGGAATCAGGATCCTTATCATCATCATATTTTTATAAAACTTACATTTAATTTAATCTTGCATTTATTTCGGTTAAGGCTAAGTTATTTCGAATTTGAACTAGTACAATCTCTATGAGAACGATACTTGAACACAACATATATATTTTACTACTTGTCAACGAACCGTGCACTTGAAATAATTTTAAATCGAGATGATTTTGCAACAAACACACCCTGGATCAAGAAGCTGATTTCCATAATCGCTTTAAAAAACAGCTCAACTCGAACTTCTATTATCATACTGCAACGAATTACAGATAAACCTACAAGCCACCTCATGCTTTAAAAAATAAATTAATTTCTGTGTCATGTTTTATTAATAAGGAAAGTGTACATTCCAAGCATCTTTTTACCACATTCAGATGGACATCGGTGGAATCTCATCTTCATCGTAGATATAATAATGACTTCAAAGTAACCCTGCATGTTCAGAGCAGTAAATAAAAGCTCAAACAGAAGACTAACATTACGAGTAACAGTTAGGTAAATATACATCTAGAGATTCTCTTACCGGTCGTGATCCCTGCTAAATGCAGGTGTTGGCCCTTGCATCCCTGAGAAATCAGATTTGAAGTTCTGAGGGGAAGCTTCTTCATTATGAGAAGTTCCAAAATGTATATGCACAACTGATCCAAATCCAACTCCTCCATCGGTTTGATGTCTAAAGATTCACAGTATGATTGGCCTACGCTTCTAGCTTTCTTCGGAAACTTCAGACTGTGATGGCCCATGGCTGTTTCTATCAAGCATATTAGGCTTCTTAATTTATTTATTTATTGTTAGAGACCATGACGCCATCTGATTTCTTCCTTTTGCATCAGGTCTATGATGTTGTAGGGGTTGATTCTGCAAAAACAGAAACCATACAAATATAAACCAAATCTCTCTCATTCTGAACAACTTCAAGCCATATCGAGTTCAAAGTGCCAAAAATCAGAACTTGACAAGATAATTCACAAATTTTATTGCATCTCTCACATCCTTAATCATGTCCAGAATGCAGAAATGTGGGGTTCAATGTGCAAAAAATTAAATCTGAATAGGTCAATTAACACATTTTATCTTGATATCACCTTCTCTTATTTGGTAAAGAAATCTAGCCCTAAATTTTGCAATATTTTCGATTATTTGATAAAGAAGAGTTCTTGATATCACCTTCTCTTTTTTGACATAAGAAACTAGTTAATATCACCATCACATTTTTTTTATTGCTGCCCTTAAGCCATGTTCATAGAATCCACTACACGCTACACACGAGCTATTAGTTAACTCAAAATGTTTCTTGCCAATGAACCTTTTCATGCATTTATCAATAACACTGGAAAATACATGAACAAGGATTTTTCAGCTAACTAAAGATTAACTCAGCAATTTTCAATCCCTTTTCTGTCTAATGCACAACATATACCCATTGGTCCAGAAACTGGCCAATTGAAAGTTCTAATTCAGGTTCAGAAAGAAAATACTATGTTTTGGCAACATGTAAAATGTGATGCTGCCAAAAAAAGGTGCTTCTAAACACAGCAAAACATACTATTAGCAATAAGTATATCCTGATCCACAAGAAATATCAGCAACTAACATAATCGAACTCTGCTTGTCAAGTACTTAGGCCAAAGCTTTCACCTACCCTTTATCCAACATCCAACCCATGGAGGAAGTTAAAAGAGACAAGTAACCAACGTCATTTTAAATTGTTCCAGTTTTTCATGAAATGACAATCATTTCAAGCTCCTTGATTATTTGAGATGCCCTACATATTTATGTCAGTTTAAAAAGATCCGGCAGGCAGATGGAGCCTTCACCAACACTTTGTTTGGTTCAAGTAAACAATTTCTAATTATATCATGTAAAAGTAATGTACTTCTAACATCTCCACTCCATACACATGCATACTCAATATGTTAAAGGTTTTATACAGAGATTCCCAAAAAAATAAAAATAAAAAGGCTAAAAAAATATAAAACTTAAAGATCATGGTATTACAAGAAAACTGGAAAACAATAAGGTATCATCTCACCTCGAGAATCGGAAGGGAATTCAGTGTCGGAATTGCAATTTCTTTGCCCTCACAATACCTTGGTGTAACGTTGACATGGTATGGCTATCTGGTGGTATTCCTTTGGCTGACATATTATCTACAAGAGTTATAGCCTTGTCCACAAATCCCTGCTTGCAATAGCCACATAGGAGGGCTGTGTACGTCACTGTATCAGGTACTAAACCTCTATCAATCATTTCATCAAAGATTCCAATAGCATCTTGAAGGTTATCTGATTTGCAGTGACTGTCAATTAAAACTGTGTAGCTAATAACATCAGGTTTTAATCCCGTTTCCTCCATTTCACGCCAAATGGCTGAAGCCATCTGCTTCACTTCCATTTTATTTCTTGCATCTGTTCGACATCGGGCCATTTTCCGATTTCCTTTAGAAAAGCCATCAAGTAATACTGTAAAAGTAATAACGTCGGGACTAATACCCCTCTCCTTCATATCATTAAAGAGATTTCGGGCCTCGTGCAGGCAATTCCCCCTACAATAACCATTCAATAATATGGTGTAGGTAATTACATCTGGAGATACTCCTCTCAAAACCATATCGTCAAATGTCAATCGGGCATTTTTCACATGACCAGCACAACAAAGAGCAGCAATAAGCCCATCATACATTTTCTTACAAGGAACGTCATTTAAGGACAGAACCATCTCAAATAGTTTGACAGCTTTGTCATATTCACCTTCTAAACAGAGGCTGTTAAGGAGTTTCAAACGAGAAGCTTTTTTCAAACAGCGCCCTTCCTTGAATAACTTAAGGAAAAGTTTATATGCCTTCGTTGAATTGTCAGATTCACAGTACCCATTAATCATGGCAGAATAGTTTTCTATATTCTTATTTTCCAATCTATTGAAATACATTTCAGCTTCCTCCACCTTTCTACTCAAACATAAGCCTTCAATTATCAAATTGTGCGTTGCGGTGCCTGGAACCAAACCTAGTCCTTTCATATCATCCAGCAGAAGAAATGCATATTCAGCAAGACCACTCCTAGAGAACCCCCCAACAAGTACGTTATAAGTAATAAGATCAGGCTTGGGACCCTTTTCCGTAATTTCTTCAAATAAACTTAAAGCATCAGACATTTTTCCTTGGATACAATAACCATTAATCAAAGTGGTATAGTGCTTAATATCTGGAACCATCTTTTCAGCCTTCATCTCATCAAGCAACTGTACAGCCTCATTTAAATTTCCAATTTTGCACAAGGCATCAATCACCACATTATATGCAATTTCATCAAGAAACAAACCCAATTTTTTAAAGTGCTTGAACTCGTCTACTGCCTCAGGTGTCTTGTCATTTTGGCACAAGCTCTGAAGGATTAAGGTGACAATCACACAATCAGTTTTTACCCCCTTCATTGCCATCTCATTGTGGTAAGCCTGAGCTTTGTCTGTATTCCCAGACTCACAATATCCTTGAATTAAGGCACGATAACAATCTTTATCAGGAACTAGTCCCTCCTTTTCCATGTCAACTAAAATAAAATCTGCCTCTTTCAGTTTCTTTTCCTTAACAAACCCATGAATCACAACTCTATAGCAATGCAAATCGATTGGTACATTTTTAGCTTTCAGATCTCGTAAAACCTCATAACCTATATCTGACCAACCATGCTCACAGAGTCCTTCAACATATGGAGTGTATGTCATAACATCTGGTGTCACCCCAGCTTCCCCCATTTCCCTAAACACACGATCAGCTTCTTCAAAACAACCCTTACTACAATACCCCTTGATCACAATCCCATAGGTATATACATTTGGGTTCAGGCCACACTTCTTCAACTCATTATAAATTGCAACAGCTGTGTCCACTTTCCTATGTTCAATCAATCTATTAATCAAAAAGTTACAAGACCACAAACACGGACCAACTCCACACCTTTTTGTCTCGAACAGTACTTCAATGGCCTCATCAAACATGTCTAAACAAACATATGCCTTAATCAAAGCATCAATAGCCCGACCTAACGAACTGTGTTGCTCGAATTTAATCCCCTTCACCATCGCCTCCAACAAGTCCAACACTTGAAAACCGAAATGCTCCTTTTCCAACTTTATAACCTCTGATAAAACACAAAACAACTTCATATTCATGCGCCAATAACAAAGTATCTTAATAATTTCCATGTACGTCCAAACGTTGTGTAGGAATCCACGTTCCTTCAATTGGTAAAAAAAAGACAATGCAAAATAAGGTTCTTTTTTCAAATTCTTTAGAATCTCAATGACCCCATTTGAACTCAACTCTACACAATTATTATTACTCTCTCTCTTTTCTACACAAATAATATTTTTCTCTGTACCTGAATCTGAGTCATCTGAAAACGAGTCAGCATAGTATGGATTAAAATGGGCAAGAGATGGAACGGATTGAAATCGAATAAAGTTGAGGTTCTTGAAGAGATGCTTGACAGAAACTTGTCTGATTGCAGAAACCCTCATGGATCTTTCAGAGGAATTGCTGAAAGCGTTTCGGTTTCCCGCCCCTATAACTTTCAACAATAAAACGGAAATTCCAGTGGAAGAGAAAGCCGCGCCAAACGCTAGGTGGAGTGAGCAGTGGTTAAGTACGGCGAGGTATGTGTTCTTTCTTCCTTTGTTTTCTCTCTAGAAATATCAAGGAAAATTAGGGTTGCCCCCTCAATTTCTTCACATAGTACGGTTATGACTTATGAGTATACGTCTTGTGGTTTGTTTGAGCCACGTTATTTTCAAAGAATGTATTATAAAATAGTAGATTGATGAAGAATTTGTGGTTGAAAAAAAAAAGGAAAATTTATTGATGTAATGAAAAATATTATTTTATTGAAAAATGTGTAGTTGAAAATTAGTAGAAAAATAAGAATAAAAATTTTAATGTGTACCAAATAGGGGCTTAATACGTTTCGAGAGAGCAACAAGTATTACAAGAATATGGATGCTTATACAAAATATATGCATAATTATGCATTTTTCAATTTTTAATATTCTAAGGTAATATATAAATAAAATAATGCATTCTCCAAATTTTATACATATTCTTTAAATTTTCAAAAATAAAATATTGCTAAAATTATAAATATTACAATGACTCAATTTTTTTACATATTATTCAATTTTTTAAGAAAACATAATGCTCAATATCATAAATACTATAATTACTTGATAATCAATTCCTACAATTGAATTAGATATGAACATGAGCTTAAAAAATTTTAAATATTTTCTATCTCTTTATCGAATTTCAATTCAAACTCATCTTCATCCAAATCATCTTCTGTATCATCCGATGTAAAATTATTTTCATCGAACTCCTTTATTTCAACTCAAGAATTTCTACAACCTTTTTGTAAATTGGAGGATATCATTATTAACTTTAGGGTTGGGTAAAAATCAATTCAAATCAGTCAAATTGATCAACCCAAACCAACCGATTTGGTTTTATTTTTTAGTTCAATTGGGTTGGATTTAGGTAAGGAAATCAAATTTTAGGTCGGGTTGGGTTGTACTTAAAAACAAAAAACACAAAACATAATGATCAAAATTATCCTCTATCTCACGTCTCTTCTCGTGTCTCGATTTTCGAATCGATTTTTTGACGTCGTTTTTGACTAAACACTTGGATTGAAGGAAGATATTCTCAATTACAATATAGTGTTTGTTAAATTTATAATTTAAAGAATTGCTATTTAATTATCCAACTTAAAGAAATTGTATAGTGTAACTTGTAAGCATATAGTATTTATTTTTTCCTTTNATTATCCAACTTAAAGAAATTGTATAGTGTAACTTGTAAGCATATAGTATTTATTTTTTCCTTTATTATGGAAGAAGATTTCACTAAAAGCATTATAAATTCGGTGATCCAATATAAAGAGCAAAAAAAATAATAATATTGGAGTACATAATTCTCATTATATAAATTTATAGATATTATCAATTGTTGAGATATTGTTTAAAAATAATGTAACTGAAATTGGTCTAAATTGAAATGGTATCAAACTTTAAAAAAATAGTTCAAATTCAACAAAAATGTCTCAATCATTGGACCCATAAAAAAATTGTCCAAAATTATCCAACTTAAAGAAATTGTATGGTGTAACTTGTAAGCATATAGTATTTATTTTTTCCTTTATTATGGAAGAAGATTTCACTAAAAGCATTATAAATTCGGTGATCCAATATAAAGAGCAAAAAAAAATAATAATATTGGAGTACATAATTCTCATTATATAAATTTATAGATATTATCAATTGTTGAGATATTGTTTAAAAATAACTGAAATTGGTCTAAATTGAAATGGTATCAAACTTAAAAAAAATAGTTCAAATTCAACAAAAATGTCTCAATCATTGGACCCATAAAAAAATTGTCCAA
>CAIGRP010044588.1:0-26902 GCA_903798385.1 Fraxinus cuspidata
CAATACAATCATCCATAAATTGATACGAAACACTTTTTACTGCTTTTTTAGATAATTTAACATAATTTCTATTGTCTTTACACAATTTGAATTTCATATATAACTAGTAAACTTAAATTAAATTTATTCACTGTGAGACGATAACTCTTAACTCGTAAATTCTATTATTTGTCAACGATCCCGTACGCTTGCGGGTTTTGCACGAACACCTCTCAAGAGTGAAATTAACCTTAATTGATTGATTTAACCTACTATATTTCAATGTCTATTTAATCATTGTGAAAATAGCTTAATTGGTCACCTATGTTAGCAGTATATATCTATCTCCGATAAGAACCTAAGACATTTAATATATTGATCTAAAATGCACAATTATCTCTTAATAATTGTACAAATAACCTAACACAGTCATATATTGACCACATACATGATAGGAATTGAAACACAACAATAAATGCACAAGAACATGAGTGATTTAAACATTAAATAACAAACATTGACATTAATGAAAATTAGATGAAGCTATATCATAAATCCCAACATTAATGACTTAGTTCATATTAAAACATAGACACAAAATAGAAATAGTGTAGAAATCCATAACTAAATAAAGAAAATTAAAGTGGGTAGAACCCATCCCTTGTATGGATTCCTTAAGCAATGAGATAGTTCAATCTTGATTTCCTCTTCAAAATCTTATTCTTTCCAATTTGTTTTGCCTCTTTTCTCCCTTGAACGTGTAATAAATGTGTGTAAAGGGTAGTGCGGTTGAAAATTGGCATTTAAATGGCTGAAAACCGTTCCCAAAAAATTGCAAAAGAAGCCTCTAAATAAAAACAGAGATGTCAAATAGGTTATAGCCAGAAGAAACGACGCATGCAAGCCACATTTCTCGCATACACGTTGTAGAGCGCATTTGCTCTCTACTGTGTTTTGGGTGAAGTGGCGTGCGGGGCACTGTGTTTGCCCCCTTTTTGCAACTCAAGTACTTAGGTAATTGTGTGTCGGTCCCCTCAACTTTCATTTTCTTCATTTTGGTCCTCAAAAGTTTGAATTCTTTCAATTATGCCCATCATAAATTGCATTCAAGGTCCTTTAACTTTCGGACTTGTGCACTTTGGTCCACAAATTCAGAGTTTTGTACTCTTTTGGTCATTTTTTTCCTTCTTTTGCCTTGGTCTCTTTCAATTTAGGATTTTCAACCTACAAAAGCAAATATTACCCAATTGTGAGAAGAATTTCATCCATTTAATCAATAACATACTTGTTTAGGTCTCCGATAAGTGTGTAAAAGCACACTTATCAAGAAAACCTAAACAAATTGAGTTCGATGAATGCAACAACAAACATAATATAGTAAAAGTACCTAAAATTAAATGGAACATGGAACAAAATAGAGAACAATGTGGTTCAACTAACTTTCGGTATATAAGCATGGTTCTTCTTTAACATGATCTTGACTCTTCTTTTTCGATTTTTTCCTTGTTCCTCCTTTTTTACCAATAGTAACATGTTGTATACGGAAATCCATCTTCTCGGGTTCTTTCCCCTATTTACTCACCCATATTGTTCACTTTGAAAAAGTCTATTCATATTTTTCTCTTCACATATTTCTTTGGTGATCCCAACAATTTAAATCCATGAGCTTTCTTAAGAGGCATTTAAGTTGAATGTTCGTACCAATTGGACAATTACATGTTATGTTTTATTAAAAAAAAAAATCATTTTACATGGTAACTCATTGTTTTACTATATGTGATATTCATTAAAAACCAAAGTTTTACAACGGTCACATTTTTTTTTTAATGTTGATAAATACTCCACGTGTATAGTGGTTGACTTAAATACATATAATTGAGTCATATGTAGAGCTTATTTTTACTCTTCACAAATCAATTTAGTGGCTTCATAATATGAAAAGCCATCAATTATAATAGTACATTCAATTATTGATTTATCTAAAAACAAAAGAAACAAATGTTGTACAAGGAAAACAAAAGCTTCAGCCTATTATTCAAACTTGACATTCCCAACATGATTTTAGAATATACTTGTTGGTAGTACACTTCATTGAGGACATAGAATTTTTGAAGATAGATTATTTATCATCGCGATATAGTTAAAAGTTGTGTCTAAATATCGTTCGTGATATCTAGGCCGGTAAATGAGATTGTTTGTTTTGGATTTTGATGAATTATGCTTAATTTTGTATTCATTATTTGTTAGGTAAAACTCAGTGATTAAAGTGAAATTGGAATAATTGAACGAAAAATAAGTTAAATTGAAGAAATCCAAAGTTTGGGGACAAAAGTGCAAATATCCAAGTTGAATCGGACCACAAAATGACAATAGGAGACTTCGAAGAGTCAATTTGGTATAATTAGAAGTCAAATTGTTGAATTATAGTCGAAGTGTTTTCACAAATCAATTTTCATCCGCAAAAGTTATGCACAAGATTTTCAACCTGAGAATTGTATCCCTTTGAGTTAGATTTTCAATTAAATCGCCCCAATCAAATATTGATAAAGAAAAATATAACAAAAATACTAACAGTCATGCAAAGACATAACCATGCAGGACGGGAATGCAACTTTCCTTATTTGATTGAAACTCTTTTGGAACTCAATTTCGACGTGTTTTTTGAGCTGGTTTCACCTTCTACAAATCAAAAGCATGGGCAGCCAAAGAAAGATCCCTCTCTAGCCTCTTAATACACATCTATATCATAAAATTCATCATGAACAAGAGGCGAATTCATACTTTTTGGAGAGAAGATCAACCTAGTAAGAACTTGAGGCCACTTACATCAAAAACTTAAAGATTTAGAGCTTAGAATTGAAGATCAAGATATCTTGCATTTATTCATAATCCAGATGACATCTATTAAATATTCTTTTTGTAATTTATATAAAACCATGCTAAACTACATCCTTATTTGTATTGGATAAAGATGAACCATATTGCTAGACTACACTTGAATTAAAATTTATTTCTCGTGATACGGTACTCTAACTTATCACATTTATTACTTGTCAATAATTCCAATTGCTTATGGCATGATCAAGTTTTTTGACGTCATTGCCGGGAATAAAGTATTTAATTTAAGTTTATTAATTTAATATAGGATTTGAAGTTTTTTTTAGGCTATTAACCACACTTGATCTCTCTTTTATTTGATTTTTCCTTTTTAGGTTTGTCGAGCAGTTATGCAAGATTCTAATGAAATCGAGTTCGTAGCATTGGATTTCAAAATCAAACGAATGTTCAAACAAAGAAGAAGAGAACAAAGAATAACAAAAGAAAAGGAAACAAAAGGGTAGAAAATCAAAATTAAAACTAAATAAACTTACCACCACATCCGCCAGCACATCCAATTCCGCAAGAGCAGTTGCCAACAAATGTTAAATATTAATACGAAATTATATGATTCCCATTCCAGTTCTTCTGCAACTAGCTATTATTTTTCCATCATTTGGGTAGGCCAACTTCTACATTCAATCAGATGTCATCAACTTGTTCTAAAATCATCACGATAGTAGGTTCTCTAAAAAACAAACCGAAAATCCACATGAACAAATACTGTCCTTCTTAAAGCTTTGCGAAGTAATCAGTCAAGAAGAAATGTCAGCAGATTCCTTTTGAATGTGCGTATTTTCTCATACTTTAAAAGATAATGCACGAGAATGACTACACTCGTTACTTTCTCAAAGCATCGTTTCTTGGAATGATATAGTACAAAAATTCACCCTGAAATTTTCCCCACCTTCTCAAGTCCATTAGGTCAAATATGAACTCCATATTTTCAAGAAAAAATGATCTTGAGAGCTACCTAAAAGCTTGGGACAGGTTTAAGGACTACTTCAGAAAGTGCCCAAATCTAAAAGTCTCTATGTCCAATTTTACATCTTCTACTCAGGCTTACATCCTGAATATCGTAACATGGTTGACACTTCAATAGGAAGATCAATAATGACTATGACCATAGGCAATGTCTTAGATCTTTTTGAGATAATTGTAGAAAATCAGTCTTGTGCCCAATTGAAAAGGAAACTTCGAAGAAGACAGTGAGTATTTACAATATTGATGTTGCTACATCATTGGTAGCCTAATTGGAAGCACTAACAAAGAGTTGGACAACCTAAATCTTAATGTGAGTAGTGTATACCAACCAGCATTAGATTGTAGAAGCTGCAGATCAACAGCTGCAAGCTGTCATTTAGTCTCATTGTTTGTTTATCAGCCTGATCAGGTCAATTATGCATAGAATTCTCAAAGGCCATTGAACCTTACTCCAACACATGTAATCCAAGTCAAATAAATCATTTGAACTTCCATGAGTTAATAATCAGGGTCATAAAAATCATATTCAAGACAACTCACTAGGATTTCAACAAGAAGAAGAGAAGATGTCATTTTTTGAGAATCTAATGATTCAGAATATTACAAAGCCTAAGACTAATTTTCTAAACCAATGGGCTGCAATCAAAAATTTGAAAACTCAAGTGAAGAAGATAGCAGCTGCATTTTTCAACAAAACACAGAGTATCCTGCCAAGTAACACAGACGAGAATAGGTATTAGCAATTAAAGTTGTGGAATATGAAGTTGTTGAGACACCATCAATCAAGTCATCTATCCGTGTTCGAGCTTATGTGTTGTCTATTCCATCCCCTCAAGTGCTTTAAATGCAGCAAAAAGATGAACAAGCATGGGCCATCACAAGGAGAAGTGGAATTCAGCTACAAGAAATCACTGTAAAGAAAAAAATGACCAATGAGAATTAGGTACCCACTATGAACAAGGAACAAGTGGTTGAATCTGAAGAATCGGCAAAGGTTAATCAGGATGAACAATCAAATAGTTCACAGGTTACAGCAACCATTTCTATCAATAAATATATACCTCCAGTCTCATTCCCTCAAAGATTGTAGAACAATAAATTAGAAAAGCAGTTCCACAAGTTCCTGGAAGAGCTCAAACAACTTTACATCAACTTTCCTTTCATTGACGTCATTCTACAAATTTCAAATTATTCTAATTTTTTGAAAGAAATGTTGACCAAGAAGAGAAAGCTGTCAAAAGATGTAACAGTGACATTGACTGAAGAGTGCAGTGCAACCAATAGTACAATCTCATCCCTAAGCTGAAAAATCCAGGGAGTTTCACTTTTTCTTCCTTTATAGGAAATTCACATAACATAAATACTTTGATTATTTTGTATCAATAATTAATCTGATGTCACTGTCGATCTAAAGAAAATTAGGGTTGGGAGATCCAAAAAAAACTTCAACGATTCTACAACTTGCTAACATGTCACTCAATCATCCTTATAGAGTAGTAAAGGATTAGCTCATCAAAGCTGAAATTCAATTTCAATCAATGTTAATTGTTAATTAGGGTTAATCATTAATTAGAGTTAGTCATTTATTAGAATTAGTCATTAATGGAAAGGATAGTTTTCTTTTTTTAATTGAAATAAAATATTAATTGTTGAAATTTTCTCCAATTTTTCATAAATTCTAAATATTTTGATATTTAAAATCAACGGGTATGTATTCATTGGCGAATCAAAAAGTTTTTGATGTTTAGATTTCTGGCAATCATAAGAATCAAGAGAAACTAGAAGATGATTGTGTTGCGATATTCGTTTAGAATCAACATGACTTCGATTACGGGTTTATCCTTTTTTTTTTACATCATTAACTATCACTTCTGCTGTACATCAATTGGCTTAACAATTTGTTTAATCACATGTTGGATGTAACTCTAGGTATTGAATCCACTACATTTTGTGAGTCAAAAAATAAAATAAAATGTGGATTTCACGCAATAATCATGACTCTTGTTTAACCGACTTTCTAAATAAATAGATAAATTGTCGAGGAGCCTTTTTCTATATGTTGAGGAGATGTTTGTAAGAACTCTTGATTGTCCTTTTGAAGAGGTATATTTCTTTTTTTCTTAGAGAGCTATGTGCAATCTTCTGTGCAAAGTATTGTTAACCCGCAAATGGGATTTTACACCAAACAATAAAAATAAAAATTAAGAGAAAACTTTAAAAAATTGAGTTCAATGAACACAATAGCAAACATAAGACTGCGAAAATACCTAAAATTAAATGAAACATGGAACAAAATAGAGAACAATGTGGCTCAACTCACATTTGGTACATATGCATGGTTCTTTTACAACATGATCTAGACTCTCCTTTTTCAATTTTTTTCCTACTTCCAAATTTCTATGGTGTTCCCAACAATTTAATCCAAGACCTTCATTAAGAGGCACTTAAGTTGAATGGTTGTACCAATTGGACAATTACATGCTACTGTTATATTAAAAAAATAATAATAATAAAATCATTTTGCATGTTAACACATTGTTTTACTATATGTTATCTTTTATTAAAAATCGAAATTTTAAAATGGTAACATGTCGTGTTATCCAGAGGTCAAGTTCACGTTTTCTTTCAAAATTTGGTATCGCTTTCTATTTTTAATATTGATAAATACTCCACATGTATGGTCGTTTCCTTAAATACATGTAATCATGTAATCTCTAAGAGCTTAATTTTACTTTCCACACATCAACTTAGGGGCTTCATAACATGAAAAGCCATCAAATTAAATTAGTACATTCAGTTATTGATTTATACAAAAACAAAAGAAAATGTTGTACAAGAAAAACAAAAACTTCAGCATATCATTCAAACTTGACATCCCCAACATGATTTTAGAATATGCTTGTTGGTGGTACACTTCATCGAGGTAGAATTTTCAAAGATAGATGATATCTCATCATAATATAGTGAAAAGTTGTGTCGAATGATAAGTGTATTTTGTAGAGCCGGAAAATGAGATTAGTTGTTGTGGCTTTTGAAGAATTATGGCTTAACTTTGTATTTATCATTTGTTAAGTAAAACCTAGTGATTGAAGTGAATTAGAAGAAATGGTGAAAAATTGGTTAAAATTGAAGAAATTCAAAGTTTCGGGTCCAAAGTACAAAAGTTGATTCGAACAACAAAATATCAATTGGAGAATGCTGTGAGTCAATTGGTGCAATTTGAAGTTAAAAGAGTAAAATATAGTCAAAGCATTTTCAAAAATCAATTTTTAGCCGCACAAGTTATGCACCAAATTTTAAGCCTCAAATTGAAACCCATATTTCGAAAAAGCAAATGTTCAAATTGGAAAAATGATAGAAGAATTGTAGTCCTTTGAGTTACTTTGAATTACCTCAATAGGATACGTGAAGATAAAGATATAACAAAAATACTGACGTATGTTTGGAGACATAACTATGCACAACGCGAAGGCAACTTTGATTATTTGATAAAAACTCCTTTTAAACGCAATTTGAACATATTTCTTGACTTAATTTCAATTCCTATGAATTGAAAACATGAGCCACCATTGAAGGGATCTCTATCTAGCCTCTTAATACACATCCATATCATAAAATTAATAAAGAACAAGAGGCGAATTCATATCTTTTAGAGAAAAGATTAACCTAACAAGAAATTGAAAACCAATTACATCAAGAATTTGAAGAATACGAACTTGGAATTAAAGATTGAGATATCTTTATTGATTCATGATCCGGGGTGACATTCATTTAATATTCCTCTTGTAATTTATATAAAACCATGATAGGCTAAATTCTTATTTGTATTAAATGAAGATGAACCCTATTATTTGTTAATTTTAATTCAAGACAAATAATTTATTATTTTTTTACTTTCTTGATTAATCTTGCATTCTCATCGCATTATTTTATCTCTTGGCCATCAACACATAATTTGTTACTTGTAGTGTTGAAAAGTTTACAATTAAGTATAGAATACTGCAAAGCTAACATACGGGCAATACATATAGATATTATAAATAACAATATCGTGCATGCAATCATCTAAATAATCATGAAATTTGATGCATTCTATTCAATCGAATTCGAGCTAGAAATATGATCGGATCGTGACTATAATAGACTTAATTTATCTTTGAAAAAATGCAATAAATTTATGAATTGTTAAGAATGCATAAACAAAACTAAATTAGATAATTGAGAATTAAAATAGATATAAGTAAACTTACTCAAAAATTCAATACAATCATCCATTCATTTATACAAACAAACACATTTACATATTTTGTAGATTAATTTGGAATAAATAACAAAATCATCTCTTTTATATTACATAATTTAGATTCAATACAAAACTAGTATACTTGAATTAAAATTTATTTATCATGGAACGATACTCTCACACATTTATTACTTGTCAATAATCTTGTACGTTTGCAAGTTTCACACTGGCCCTTGTATTTTTTATTTGTTTTGTGTTTGTATGTAGAAATTCGATTTTAAACCCCAGCACCTGATTGTCATAAAAAATATACCAGCTCTTCTATACCTAGAAACATGACAAGTGGTTCCCTTGAAATACTTTCAACTTTCCAACATTAGGATACTTTCAAGTTTCCACCATTATGACTACACAACAATAGCATGTTTAATATACAGTACTTAATCATACTAGACAGTATAAAGAATATTGTGAATTAGATCCTTAATAAATTCCCAAAAGTACTACAAAGAAAACCGTAGTATAGGACTGGTAAATGATTGCCTACTTATATATGCTATGGACAACAATGCCCAACAAAGATTTCAAACAAAGAAAGGTGATCAAGAGAAGGGTAAAATATCCTACTGCCACCAAAACTCGAGTAACAACTACAAATTAAGCATTGTTTCTAATAAATTTGAAGCCAGATATTGAGAATAATCAATAAAAAAGAAATGTTTATCGACGGAAATTTATTTACTGTGTTAAGCCATATGCCTTCTTTTATTTCACTAAGCACGCTACATTTATCAAGAACATAAAACACATTTTCTATCTGCAAAACCCATTAAGTATTCCTAGCTTCCATTTGAACAAGGAAATTAATAGCATGATGTCCATATCATATGATTTACTACAGCAAACTCGTGTGTTTGTGTTTCATCAATGTGAAGCAAATTAAATGACATGTATAGGGATTTCAAAAAGAATAAAGACACAATTTTCATTGCAAATATGAACCTCCAATTAAACAATATATTAAATATTAATCATCACATCTAAAAGCTTAAATAGAGGGGGCTACATTATATATTTAAATCTTGTCTTATACTCACTTCCTCACATACAATTTCAAATTCATTTGTTTTTTATCGAAGACCTGAAATGTGCTCAATTTACATAAATAGGTGGCAACAAGACATGAAGAAGTCATCTCGTTTGCTAATTCAGATGACATATTCCTCATCACATGTAAAAGTTTAATTTGTTTAGAAGGACTACATGAATTCATTTAAATTTTGTCTTCAATACCACGTGTACAAGGACTTCATATTTGATCAGCATTTCTTAGTCGGTTTTGATAATACTTAAATATTCTAAGCCACTTCATCTAAAAACTTAAGCAGTTAAAAGACCAAACAGGTTCATTTAAAATTTGCCTCCAAAATGCCCTCTTCTTGCGGATGATAAGGGGTTATGAAAAGATAGTAGGATATAAGCTAATGTTGTGTCCTTTAGGATCGAAATTTCCTAGCGTCCAAAGATAGTTGTCCTTACTAAAAGTGTACAAACTTCTAAATTCAGGAAACTTTCCAAATATTTCCGCTTTCTTCTACTAACGATACCACATCTAGCAAGCCTACATAAAAAGCAACTTTAATCTTACCATCCTAAACGTACCTTAACCTAGTCAAGATTTAAGAAAGTGCCCATTAATTTAACATCACATGCATAAACATTATATATATGTATTTATACACAAACTTTTTGGCTTGGCAAATCAGATAAGTATGTAGTGCTGCATAAGATATGTATAGTATACATGCATCTATTTTTGTATATATATGTAGAGAGAGAGAGAGAGAGAGAGAGAGAGAGAGACAGACAGAGAGAGAGAGAGAGATTGCTTTAATTGTACGCTTCTGAGACAATAATGCCAATGCATGGAAGACTTGGAGATGTGGACCTCTTATTCTTCTCAAAAGAAAAAAGAAAAAAAAAAGTAGGAATAATCTAGAATAACTAGAAGTAAATTATATGCTTTGAACAGATAACAAGGAAAGAAAAGTCGTTGATATACAAAATAAGAATATTCAACAAATAAGAAATTGAAATACAATACATCGAAGGAAAAGTCGTTGATAAGGTAGATTAAATAACATTAAAATGAAAATGTAATATTTAATTTATTATATTATACTGCTGAATAATTTTTCATTCAAAATTGTTATGCAGCATTAATATGTCAAAGCAGCATAAAAGTATACAAAATGAACACATGATCACTCGTTGCACAAAAAGGCAGATGAAGTTTATTGTGTTTTGTAATATTATACTTTATTTTATTATTAAAAAGTTTCCTTTTCAGTGATTTTATGGAAAAAAAAAAAAAAAAAACATTTTGCACTACAATTTCCCTTCTTTCAAAAACATTTCCAACAGCTTCTTTATACGCAGAAAGCATTTTCAAATTTAATTATAATTTTTTTTTTACATGCTTCAACATACTCTTCTATTTTAGCTTTTCATTTTGTTTTTTCTAATAATAATTTATTGTTTTTCCCTATTTTTAATTAATATACCATTTTTCAAAAAATGCCAATAGTTAAAATAATTAAATGTTACTTGAAAAATCTTATGAGTGGAGTAACGAAATTTTCCAACTTATTAGATGGGGTTAATTGCACCATGATCTTATTGAAGTTATTTTCTTAAGTAAAACTAGCAATTCAAATTTCTAACGATTATATTAATGGTCACTCAATCCAAAAAAAAATGAACATTAAATACTACATGATAGCATGTCATCAAACGGCGTTATTTATTACGTCAAGTTAGTAACTCTTCAATTTCGCTGATTGACACATTAAATAACGTCATTTGGTGACACGTTACTATTTATCGATATCATGTAGGATTTAATTTTTCTAATCACGTGACTATTAGTGTAATAGTTAAAAATTTGAGTGACTATTATAGTAAAGAAATAACATTGATGACTATTTTTGTAATCAATCAAAACTTCAGTGACCAAAGAAATGATTAACCATATTAAATGCAATCATTATAAATACAAATAAAAAGTTATTTGGATCTCCAAAAATATAGAGTCAAAAACATTCTTCATTTTAAAAAAGTTTATTGGAATGTAATTTAAAATAGACTATTTAGCATTTTACTTTTAAAAGAGATGATTTATTAAAAGCACAAGGAGAAATTCATTATAGATAAATAGACTATACCATTGATTAACCGAGACAAAATCATATTGAATTAATTATAGCAAAAACTAGCATCCCAATGCCTTCTTCGTACAACTTTTGCTTATGCAAGTGTCACATTAAAATACTACTAACATTAACAATGAGACCATCCCAATGCATTTCTTAGAGCATAAACTAAAAAGTTCTTATGATCTTGGTGGTGGAAAGAATTGCGTACCCGCCATGAAAGCCCCAAGTGGAGTCGGGTAAATGGAAGGATCAAGCTTTGCGACACTAGTAGCGGAGGCGGAGGTGGTGGCTGTGGCTGTGGCTGTGGTAGCCCCTGTGATAAGAGCTGGCTGTTGAAAGGAGATGCCTTCACCAGCACCAGGATAGCCGCTTTCGAGGCCTTGATCATACAGAATTCCCTTGAAAACATGGCCACCAATGTTGACAGCAGTCTGATAAGCATATTGCTCCTCCGCATCAATTCCGCTCACTTTCACTCCGCGGAAAACCGCCGGAGAATTCACTTCAGCCGGGAAGTGTCCCACCTCAAATCCTGATCAGAAACCCAGAAAATCAAGACAATTGCAAGGCAAAGTGATGTTTTTCATAAAAAGATTGAAAAATCTTGAAATACACAGCAATTTTCACTAACTCAAAAGACTTTTGCGTCAGGTTTACTCTGAAACAGTAAAGTAGAAAGAGAAGGTAAAGCGAGTGGTTGGATGAACATGGAGATTGGACTTCATTTTCACACGCAAATGATATAGATAGATATATGTACGCAACATACATACTTTCTCCATAGATAATTACGGTTTTTTCTTGATTTTTTCTCTGTACTTCATTACTTACCTATTTTTCTGGATTCAAACCAAGAGCCGATTATTTTTCAAACCCTATTTTTGTTTGGATTTTGAGAAAGAGCATCACCTGACAAGGTGGTAATAGGTAAACAAGCTGTATTAGTAGTGCCGTCCAGAGAGAATCCTTCACCACCGCCACTGCCACCACCACCATCACCTGGACTCTCTCGCTGCTTTTTGGAATTTTCCCCTCTCACTGTCTCGTGCTGATGAAGTTGCAATTCGGCAAGCCGCTGCTGCCTCTCCCGCCTCTTAGCAGCCGGAACCCAAGTGCTCTTGACGTGGGTTTCGCAGGGAAAACCACGGCTCTTGCAGCAAGTCCGGCACCTTAGATGCACGCACTCTTTCTTTGCTTGGTTCCCGCAATCCTGGCAGTTTACGCCACCATCTGCACCTCTGCTTGGCCTCATCACCCTAAACCCTGCTGATCTATAATTATGATTGCAAGGATCATCACCATTTTGATGGTGATTTTGGTGTTGTAGTTTTTGTTGATGAAAGTGATAATACTGTTGCCATAATTCAAAACCCTTGTTATAGATCTCCTCGTTCTTGAACAGAAACAGGCGATTATTGGTGGGTTCTTGTTCTTGTTCTTGGTCCTTGCCACCTAGTAAGAAAAAACCAGACATTTTTCACCTATAGCAGCTAGATGTAACCTCAGTTTTGAGAGAAAATCCATAGCCAAAAAAACCCTCAGCCTAGAGAGATGGTGTGGTGAGGGATGATTATCATGGGATGGGATATGGAAAGATTCAAGCTACTGTGTGTTTGTGGGTGGGGAGTGGGAGAAGTGGGTTAATTTGTAAATGTGCAATTGGAATTGTACTAGAATACTATTAATAGATGACTAAGCCACTATTTGTCACTCACTTCGGAAATTCTGTTTTTCAAATACTTATTTTTAACTATACATCTACGTTATAAAATATCATACACAAAAATTTACTTACTTTTTAATTACACACTCCAGAAATTCACTATTCAAAACAACATTTTTTCCAAAAAATGACCACCAAACAGGGCTAAGATGGTTAATTCTTTTAATTTTTTGCGCATACTCATTTTTAATTACACATTCTCACAATAAAATATTTTTCACGTAAATTCAAAATGTTTTCATACTTTTTAATCACACATTCTCCAAAAATTACTATTCAAAAACTCATTTTTACCACAAAAAAATGGATGTAAACCAGGGCAAAAAGTATCTCCAATGCATTTTATGAAATGTAATTAAATAGCGGAGCCATATGGGGAGGAGTATAGCTAAAATAGAAATTTTCAATATATAGCTGATGTTGCGACCCGATCGAATAAGATGGTTTTTTTTTTTTTCCTTAAATCTCATTACATGAATCGTAACATGGAAGAAAAGATTTATATAATTGATACTAAGAAAATGAATTTACGTAGAAAGAAGAATATGCAACATCAATATAGTCGTTAGAAAAGAGACGATAGGCCAAAATTAACAATCTTGCTATTTGTACAAATTTTTTTTTTTTTTTTTTTTTAACATTCTTGGCTAACAACTACATTTGACAACATCACATTCATTATTTAAAAACTGTTTTTAAATCAATGGTCCAGATTTTGATAGCGTCAACGTTGTCAACAACAATTATACAAATAGTTTAATTCCAAAATTAATGAAATATATATAATATAGTCGATAAGGATCTAATTGCTTTAAATTTTTAATTAATAGATCTAGCAGTGTTAAAAAAAAAAAAGATTTGTGTGGGCAAAAATAACATTTAGCCCAAGGTTGGTTCATTTAAAAAAGTAAATTAAAATTTAAGTCAAAGTTAAGAATTAATTTTAACCACATATTTCATGAATCCTACAATTTTTCAATCACGTAATATTACATTAATTTTAATCAAAATCTACTAAAATATGATTTTTATTTAAACCAAATAGGAGCTAAACATGTTTGGCAAACCTTTTTTTAAATTTACAAGCTGACCAGATATAATTTTTATTTACATATGAAAGTATATGATCCAAACAAACAATAAGATAAAATATGAAGAATTAATTGGCACAAGAATTGAGTATTTTATTCAATTAACTAATGTGGAGAAAACAAATGCAATAATCGTGTCTACACAATTACTCTATATTTCAGTAATACAAAACTTGTAAAAATAATCTAGTATTTATAAGGATGGAAATAAGATCAAGAATCATGTGGTATAAATCAATCAATATCTTTTCAATAAAAATACGTGCAAAGGAAAAAAACATTTTATCAAAAAATTCAATCTAATTTGGATTAAAAAAATTCAACAATCTCCACCTTAACACAAATTACGATGTAACGAACGAAACTCCAAGATTTTTTCACTTGAAAAAATAAATCCAACTGCAATGAAAAAATCAAACTCTTCAATAAGAGCCTAACTTTCTCCAACACAAAAATAATATTCATGTACCACGATATCCAACACGGATACATAAACCCGAATATCTAGTTTTCCAAAATTCATAAAGAATTAGAAATTACCAAACAGTGTCAAAGCACAACCTATAGCAGAATCAACTCACAATACTTTGATAGAAGGCCCATGACTAGTCTCAATACCTTCAAAAACATTAAAAGCATGTGCAACCAAATCAGCATCCACGTACCTATTTTCAATAGTTTATCCCTAACAGTTGAATACAATGGAACAACAGGTAATGGTGGCAAAGCGGAATTACTTATATCCTCCAAATTCGACTAAGTAGTATTCTTCAATATGGATCCCGAACAAAATCCTAAAGGTACAGTACCAAATTGAATATCTACCATGGTACTAAATTTGTGCGGACTTTTCTTCACAATTTTTGCCCAACCTTACAAGATGTATAACTAGGACATTTTCCACCCATCTAATACAACACAAACACCTTTTCGCCTCAAGACTCCACCACCTCCAGAGAACGTGTACCCTTTTGAATCAAGAGTACTTAATGAAATGAACTTCTTTTTCAAATTTGAAATATGTTGAATGTGATCAAGTATTCTACATGTTCCGTCCACTAGCTTCAATCTGATTCTACTAATACTAGTTACTTGACAAAGCTCGTTGTTACCCATGACAATGACACCTTGTGTACCGTGTCATATGTTTCAAACGAATCCTAATTGGGACACATATGGAATGCACAAGTTGAATCCAGAATCCACTCCTCGTCAGGTTTGGATTCCACGTCAAAAATTGTCAAAACATCTCCATCACTCAAATAGTTTTCGGCTATGTTGGTCTCGTCTAATATACTTGATTATTTCCCATAATTTGCAGTCAAATTACTTTTGTTCTATAATTTGTCGCAATCTCTTTTAATGTGTCATTTCTTATTATAATAATAATAAACCTGATTACGGAAATTTGACCTTGACTTATCTCTTCTTCCATCACCATAAACAATAAGGCCTTATCCATCTCTCACCACAGATATAACCAGATGCTTCATATTCTCTTTTGAAAATAAGGCATCATACGCATATTTAATTGTGAGTGTATCACGACTATACAAGATCGTGCCTCTAAACAAAGCCGGTAGCGAACACAAAATGATTAAGGCCAAATCTTCATCTTCATGGTTTACCTCTAAAGTCTCCAAATCAGCAACAATATCCTTGAAAATAGCTAGATGATCTTCAAAAGATCAGCCTTCAGTCATGCGATGAGAATAAAACATCTACTTCATATACAATTTGCTTGCCAAACTTTTAGTCATGTATAATTGCTTAAATTTCAACCACAACGTAACTGTCGTTTTCTTCTTCAAAATGTTTAGAAGAATATTTTTAGAGAGATAAGATGGATATGTGAAAGTGCCTTCCGATCCTTCTGTTATTTCTTTTCCGTCGTCCAAGTTATGGGCATTTTGTCAAATCCGAACAACGCATTATTCAAATTCATCTACGCAGATTTAGCTCATATCTTCACTTGCTATAACGAAAATTTTGTATTGCCATCCAAATTTTGCTATTGGATGAATTTTGTATTGCTATCCAATAGCAAAATTTCATACTTCAAGGTTGCCATCAATAACAAATACCTCAAACAAATCACAACTAATAGCTCTTATACCACTTGTTGAGAAATAAAACGGATTGAGGTTATGTACTAATGGAGGTACCCAAGCCAATCCTTCATCCAGTTCCTGAGCAAAATATGACAAAACGTGAAGTATATACTCGCAAACAAATAACAGGATAAAATACAAAGAATTAATTGTCAGAGGAATTGAGTATTTTATTCAATTGACTAATATGGAAAAAATAAATACAATAATCGTGCTTACACAATTATGTTATATTTTAATAATACAAAACATGTTAAAGGAGTCTAGTATTCATAAGGGTGGATGCGAAACTCTAGAAATATCATAAAGATGGAAACAAGATAAAAAAATCATATAAAATAAAGGAAACAATATTTTTCCAAAAAAAAAACACGTTTAAAGAAGGAAAAAACGTTTTCTCAAAAAAATCAACCTAATTTGAGTCAAAAAAATCCAATGCTTGCAAATGCCACCATCAGTCGTTAACACCACTCCTCTTCAACCTCGACGTTTCACATTTCACCATCCTATGATCCTTGCATGTGCATCTTTTAAGGGGGTTACTTCCCTCTACAGTCATTATATTTTGACATAATTATCTATTGGATCATCGTACTTCAATTCTCGTCAATTAAGTCATTATATTTTAATTTGGTATCACATGAGGTTACTATGTCCCATTTATTAACGGCAGTTGATGACATGACCATTAAATACGAAGGGCCATCCTACTGACCACCAACTCAAGAATTTATGTTCGACGAGTTGTTTGTGTTTTTATTCTTAAAAGCATATTTGTTTGATTTATGACATGAACACATATTATTGAGTTGGCAAAGTTTTAACGGTCACATAGGATTGCCCTTCGTATTTAAGGGGCATGTCATCAACCATCATTAATAAATGGGACGGAGTGACCTTATATAAAATCAAATGAAAAGTGTAATGACTCAATTGATAGGAATTGAAGTACAAACACCCAACTGACATTTTGAGTCAAAGTACAGTGATTGAGAATGAAATCCACCCTCAAGTAAGTGTTAAATTTTGCTTTTCACTTCAAGTTGTTGATTAAAAATTTGAAGCTAGCTGCATTTTTATTAGGAATTGAGATCTATTGTCCCCATTCATTGGCTCATGACAGTCTCTGCCACTAATTTTTTTCATATTTATGTACATCACTTCTTGTTAGCAAATGTGTAGATACTAACACAATAACTACAAAGGGCGGATTCATGGCTAAAAAATTATATTAACAAAAAAATGTTTTGTGGAAATTTCTTTTTGATATTTATATTTGTCTGGTCCGAATAATTTTAAACCCCCTCTTAATCCACCCCTGATAACTACTATTAGTGACATCATATTTGATGACACCTTTCCATTTATTAGGAAAATGTGATATGTTGGTGTATAAAAAAATTAATAAACGAGTGCTTGAGCGAGTACAAGAAAACCATAGCTAGATAACTTCCTTCGAGGTGCCGGTAATCAAGGAAGCTATAAATCTCAACTCTTTTAATTAGTATCGTTTAATTTAACAAAGATAAATATTGTTAAGAACTTCTGCAACTCTTAAAATTGAATATTTATTCGCTACAGTTTGACAGCAATGATCGATGCAAATTTCAGAATTATTAGTTGGAGATTGATTGTAGAGCAGGAAATTTGCTACTTCTACAGTTCTCGTCCAGTTTGCAACAAGAAAGATTGAATCCCAGCCGTTGCATGGTGATCTAACAGCTGAAAGGCTTTCACGAGTCACTGCGTCAGCTTTTGCTTATTCGTCCTTGCACCGTAAAACACGGTTTACTTTTCTTCCTAGCCGCTCTCATAATTAAGGTCCTCGTTTTATTAATTTTTCAAAAGAACAAAAGCAATTTATCTAAATGAGAAAAAGATAACTTCACAGCTGAATTTAGCAAACCCCTCATCACAGACCAACCAACTGGCAAATAATGAGTTTTTTTTTTTAAGTAACAACTTATAAACCCAACCCGGCGCTTAACTAAGAAAGCTAAAGGGTAGAGGCCGGAAAGAAGATGTTTAATCAAGATCTGAATCCCAATTACAATTGAAGTTTTGAAGTACTTTAAATTGTTACTGAATTCTGAGTTAATATTGAACTTATCAAAATGTTATCACATTCCTCGCTCTGTCCTTCGCCTTTTTTTAAGTTAACGAACTTGATGAACTTATTAAAATATTATGTTATCCGTCATTCCTTCTATCATGTTGTCAAGTGTCTTATCCTTTGAAAAAAAAAAGGTGACTAAGTTGCAAATGAGATAGCATTTTGATAAGTTTAATGACATATTAGAGATTTTGAAGTTCAATGGCAACTGAAAAATACTTAAAATTCAATAGTGACTCAAAGAACTTTTAAAGTTGAATATTTAACCCTGGACATGATGAGAGCAAGGGAAGTAATCTTTAATTTTGAGTGATCGAGATTTGAATTTGTTGGCGTTCAAAGTTTAGATTTCACTCCTTTATTTATTTTTGGATGGTTTGAATTAAAAATAAATAAATTAAAGTTCTATAAGAACAAAGATTTATATCAGCCAAATATAATTGGCATCTCTTTTGAAAATTAGATAATTGAGAGAAACATTGTTAATTTCTAATTTTAGTCCATCCAAGTTTTAGAAGCTTATTATTTAGAAAAATAATTAAACGTCAGAGCTAATGAAATTTCTTGAGTGTACCACTCTAATTCTTTCTGTAATCATTTTAAGTTTGACTTAGTTTTCCATTTGAGTGTTTCTTATAAAGACTATGGAGGCTCTATTTTGAGGTCAACTCCCTTCGATAGTAACAAGTGATTTTTTATATATATGTTACTGAGCCACAATAATGTTTAGATTATTGCATTTTATCTTGGATGAATTGGTGCGCAAATTATATTTTGTTACTTAGAAATATGTGCATGTAAATATGATAAAATCCTAACTTATTAGTGCAAAATATCGAACAAAGTTTCGGCTCATTGAAACTAAGATATGTGCATGAATTATGCACAAATTGTTGTTTACTTAAACGAAGAAAATGCACAAATTATAAGGAGATGAATAAAGGTGAGATATACGATTGCATCTCCTTAACACGAATTTCGCCTCTGCTCTAGTTCTAACATGATCAAATGGACATGTGTCTATCAAAATACAATATTTTTTTAAACAAAATAGCACAATATTAATTTTTTTCATACAAATCAAAACTTTATTGTACTCTTCTAGACGGATGATATCAAACATTAAATATCGGACACTAACACTCCAAAATAACTTGAGAGCTATTTTGATAAAATTTGGAGAAAGAAGGAATTAAAAATCAATTTAAGAAATGATTTTGAGTGAAGAAAATGGAATGAACGGATTCAATTCATAGATTCAACGTGTCTTTTTTGAATAGGTGCACTTTTTGACATAGATTAACTTGGATCATTAGGTCATGATCTAATGATCTAGATCGTACCATATCAAAATATCATGATTTTTTGTCATGCACCTTTTGGAAACTTCTTCAATTCACACCTACTAAAAAATTAAATTGTATCTATTCCATTCACCACGTGAATGGAAAAAGTCGACCCAGAACAAAAAAGGCAGAGAATAGTAATATCATAAAGATAAGGCATCAAGATAGTTAGCTTTTACTTTGAGTCTTCCTTAGTAAGAATATATCGGACTTACTTAGCTAATCAATAAGCACAATATTTTGAACTGTCAATCGTTATTGGGAGCTTAGATAATAGATCAAATACATTATCTCTCATATTAAAATTTTATTCTTTATTGCGTTCATTATTTTGGCCCTAAATGAATTTTGCGAGTGAACAAAAGAATTCGTCAAAGTAAAATTCTCATTGAACCAGCCATGATGTTCTATAAAAAATATCATATAATACTCAATTTGTACTGTTTATAAGATATAGTCATCATTAAAAACAAAATTCATCATTAGCAATCTTTTGTAGGAAGCAATTATTTGCATTATTAAAATGGAAAAGAATTAAAACTACAAAGTACTTCTTATCGAGTTATTTACAACTAGTTTTTCTATTGAATCTAGTCCTTGAGATCTCCAATCGCAAGGTTAAATTTTCATTATGTTGATCCATTAGTTTAGACTTTAAACATATTTCTTTCAATGTGTAGTCTATTTTCTAGATAACCCATTTATTAACGAATCCGATACGTCATATTGCTTAACAAAATCAATTAGTAAAGCTCCAATTTGATCTCTCAATTCTCAAGTTGTAAAGAGAATTTCGACAAAACAACTGCATTCTCAGTAATAAAATATAGTCAACGGTAGATTTTGAATCATTGCATTGAATAACTAATTTTCAACATTGTATGCTTCTTAAGTTTAACAAGGTATTCACAATATTGTAGTTTTTCATTTCAAGTATCTCAATATCCTAATTTGAAGAAAACAATGACATCCACAAATTATGGAGTGCATCTGGACTTCAATTCTTAAGTTCTAAGGCTCGCGAAATTAAGAGATTGCTCCACCCTTCTAACTCAAACTTTGACAATGTTTGTATTCAAACTACCAAGGGTAAGTTTATGCACTCGTCTCTTTATTTCTTGATTTCTTTGTTTTTAGATAATTTCTGATTTTACTCCTTTTTTTCACAATTCAAATTGATTTCAATGCAAACCCTTCAGCAGTCCATAATCATAGACAATTTTAGCACCTCCATCTCCTAGAGAATTGGCTCCTAAAGGATCTAGAGGGTCTAAAGTATGACTTTGCGGCTGGTCGAGCGTACAACCAGGAGACTCCCACCCTTCTAGAGAGTGGAGGGTCAAAGTCTTCTATTGTTACTTCTTTGTTTTAGAAGTCATACTTTAAATACTTACCCACGTGTGTTTTAATACGGTTTCTACTAGCCAGAAATGGAGATGGTTCATCCCTTCCTTCTTCAAACCTTCTACATTTTATTTACCCTTGCGTACTTTTATATTTTTCTTCAAAGAGCACAAGCTCGTAAGATATTTTTCTTGATTTAACAAATAGTCCCCAAAGTCCAATTTTATTATTCATATTAAATTAAGTGTTATTTTATTTACTATTGGGTTGAGAACTTATAGGTGGCATTACTTGAGTACATATTTCTTTGTTTGTTACGGATGACGTGTGCTAGGTTGAGAGTACGTGCTATGATTATAGCAGTTCTTTTGTATGCAATATTAAGCTGTTTGTGTTTCTAGGTTAGTGTCCCGTGTGTAATTAATGCGCGCGGTGACTACGCGCAATCATGTCCGTTTATTTTGAATTTTTAATATAAGCACCTTTAATATTAAATGGTTGTAAGTGTTTGGATAATTTGAACGGCTGTGATTATTATTGACATAATCTATTGTTCCATGTTCTCCATCAGAACCTATAAATACGTTCTTCCTTTTTTTATGAGTACATTTCTTCTTGTTTCGTTATTCTTGCCTACTGTGCTATATATTTATTCTTCAGTGATTCCATCTTCTACCTTCTTTTGTCATCCTTCAAAAACTTTCCTTAGGTACTTATTATGCTTTTATCTTGCTTTGTGTCTAATTTTCTAAACATTTGTAATGTCTTTCCAAAGTGACTTCTAAAATATGTCTCATGATTGAAATTGAAAGTTCTAGAGTCGGGGATAGTTCCTCTAGTGCTTTTTCTTCAATAGAAGTTCAGCATATTGAGGTGTTGCCTCATTCTAGAACTATTTATTCTAGTTCTTATGTTAACCTAGAATTTCTTAGGCCATGGGTAGTTCCCATCCTAGGTTTGAGGTACGTGATAAGGCGTGCGAACCTTCAAGTGGGTCAAATAACCTTAATGTTAAGTGATTGGAAGGTTTTTGAGGCTTCAGAAATTTTTACCAGTGTTACTGAGAATGATTTAGATGAACTTTGGGACCGATTTAACGTTTTTGATGACATAGAATTATTGTGCCTAAGGCAGTTTCAACTATGAACTATTATCCTTATGATTGTATATCCATTCACAAGCATTCGATGGATATGGGGCTTAGGGTCCCTTTTCATCATTTCTTTCTACCTTTAATATTGCTCTTATTGAGTTATTCCATTTGGGAGGCCAACATGCTTTGGTCATTTTTGTTGTGGAATTCTACGAGTTTAGAGGGAAAACTTTCATCGAATGTATTTTGATCCATATATCATCCCATCAAGGCAGGAAATATGGTAAACCTATAGAAAGGGTATTATTATATTTCCCCTCATTCTTTTAAAACATGTTCAAAACTTGTAATTACTCTCAATAAGGTGTGTAACTGTGTTCTTTGTTTTCGGCCATTGAGGGCTCCAACCCAATGGTCACAACTCTTCTGTCGTAACGCCTCCTTGTTATAGTGAATATAGTAAGTATTAATTCTTTACTTTTTTTGTTTTTAAGTTTGACTTCTTCTTACTTTGCTATGTTTGTATAGGTAAACAGTCAAGCCCTCTTCGTGGTTGAGCTCTTAGCGATTTTCGTGCCTTGGTAGCACATATTCTTAACTTAAGCTCTAATGCTTGTGAAGTTGAGAGACTGCTCCAAATTTCCAACTCGAACTTAATATAATCTTATTTGGAAGGAAATTAGAATATAAAATGCACAAAAATATGCTTTAAGATTGTTAGATAAATTGGTGCACAATTCTATTAATTAAAAGTACGTGCTTGCAAATAAGATAAAATCTTAACTTACTAGTGCAAAATATTGGATGGAGTTTTGACTTACCAATATCAAGATATGCTTATGAAAATATACACAAATTGCGAGCAGTGATGGCAACTTGGTGGATTGGGGTCGGGGCAATCATTTTCATCCCCCTCCACATTTTGGTTTTCTTCCTTGATCGACCCCTATCCCCGCTTAAGACGGGTGGGGTGAAGGCATTTTACCTTGTTTATCGTCCCCATTTATTTATTTATTTTGCTTCTATTTTTTCATGCCTTTAGTTGGAGAAAATCACTACTTTTTTCCAATTTGTATAATAGTCCATCTTTCCTTTGGATATGATGATGATTCTTTTCTTTTGGTCTAATCAGAAACTTATATCTTGGAATGGATTTTAAATGGGACTGAAACCATGTTTCCCATACTCGTCTCATCCTGTCCCTTCTCCGACGTAAAATTCAACCTCCACTTTTGATTACTCGATTATGCGGAGAATCACAACCTCATTTGGGGCTAGGCTTCTCGTGTATGCGATTTAACAAATATTTTTATCATCCATAATTATGACTTACTAAAATGTAGAAAATGCATAAATCAAAAGGAGGTGAAATGAAACGAGGTATGCGATTGTAAATCTCCTTAAGGCAACTTTCGCTCTTATACTGGTGCTAATATGATCAAATACACGCATGTCTTCTAAGATATAACGTTTCTTTCAAAATTAATATAGTATAGTATTAATAATGTCGGATGATCCAAAGTTTGATTGTACTCTTCTAGTGGTCTAGACCATACCTTATCAAAAGTTCATGACTTTTCATTATGGAACTTTTAAATAGTCATGCCAATTTAAAAATATGACTCTTCAATTTGAACCATTGAATTTTAAAAGTCACAACTAATCATTCCACAAATTGGAGACATTTTCAATTCACATATATTAAAAATATTAAATCGTATCTATTAAAACCATTAAATTTCAACAACTTACACCAAAGGAGTATGTAAGAGGAATTAAATTTTGTGCATGCGGAAGTTTCAATTGTCAATTATGTGTAAGCTATTTAGGGTTGATCACCCAACCTTTCAAATAGTCCTAACCTTAAAGAGTAAGATTTTTGTTCTCAACTTAGTTTAATCTTTGTTAATAGTGATGGAAAAAGTCAATGTAGATGATAAGTAATTTGATGATTTTGTCTACTAGTTTTAACTCACGAAAGATTTTAATATCTACATTGACAGTTTCCATCATGTAGAGACTCAAATTTATACATGTTAGGTTTTGTGACAAAAATTCTATGTGATTTAGAAGTTTGTTGCATGAAGGAAGCTTGTTTTATCTTAGTTGAGAAGTCTTGGTTGATTAGATTTTATGTGATTTACGGATTTGGTTGATTGGAGGAAGTCTAATGTACTTAAGTTTGTAGAGTTCTAAGTTGTGGAGATCAAATTTCAATAATAATTAGGAGTTTGACTTGAAAATGGACTCTTGGATGACAAAAAACTTGTTTTAGAATGTTAACCCGAGACCTAACGCCCAAGCGCTAGGCATAGCGCCTGTGCCTTAGAGCTGCAACAGTAACCTGATCGTTTCTCTCATTTTATCCGAATTTTTGGACTTCTTTTTCATCTTGGACTCCACAACTTTGAGATTTGGCTTCTATAAATACCTACAAGGTATAGACACTTCATAAGGGAGAAAAGGAAAGACTTAAGAAATATTATAACAATTAGATCATTGTTGTACACATTATAAACAAGAGAGAATTGTTTAGATTAGAATGAGATGATCAAATTTTGTAAGACAATTATTTATTTTTTGGTATAATAATTTCTCCTCTTCCACAATTTACTTTATTGTTATGTGATCCACTAAATTTCATATTGTCTATATTTTTTCGCTTTTAATTATTTGGCCAGTTTCTCAACAACTGATATCAAAACATTCTTGATATCGAGTTTGTTCATAACAAGTGGTATCAGAGCCAAAGGTTTTTTAGCGGTTTCTTGAGAGATCCAAATTGATTATTAAAGTGAGGTTGGAACAAAGTCAATTGTCAGGGATGACAACTTTGAAATTTGAAATTCCGCTTTTGAATTGCAACAGTAGATTTTCATTGTGGCAAATCAAGATGCAAGCGATTCTTGCTCAATTAGATCTTGATGATACTTTGTTGGGGATTGATAGAATGCCTGAAACAATAATCGATGAGGAGAAATAACAGAAGGATTGGAAAGTCCTATCTCAAATACATCTTCATCTTTCTAATGAAATTCTTCAGGACGTGGTAAAGGAGAAAAGTGCAGTTTCAATGTGGTTGAAGTTGGAGCAGCTTTGTATGACAAAGAGCTTGACAAGTAAGTTACACTTGAAACAACGCTTGTATTCTCATCGCTTGACGGAAGCTGGATCTTTGGAAAACGATGGAGGTTAAGTATGATGAAATGGATTTAGGGTTGATAGTGTTATATTCATTGCCACCTTCATATATGACTTTTAGAGATATCATTCTCTATAGTCAGGATACTCTTACAATTGACGAGGTATATGATGCGCTTTATTCTAAGAAGAAGATGAAGCATGTGGTCATCAGTTCTAGCACTCATAGAGAAGGTCTTATTGTTCATGAGAGGAAAATAGGTAGACATGGAAGGGGCAGAGTCAAGAATAGCAACAGCGGTATAGTCTGTTGGTATTGTAACAACAAAGGGCACATGAAGAGGGATTGCTATGAGTGGCGGAAGATGTTTGCTACTACAGATCAGGATGAACAATCAGAAAATTATGGTAATGTTAATCTTGCAAAAGAGAACGGTGATGGAGTTGTTGGTGATTACTAAAGGTGACTTCAAACTTGACGAGGATTTGATTCTTGATTCAGCTTGCACTTTTCATATGTGTNATCAGGATGAACAATCAGAAAATTATGGTAATGTTAATCTTGCAAAAGAGAACGGTGATGGAGTTGTTGGTGATTACTAAAGGTGACTTCAAACTTGACGAGGATTTGATTCTTGATTCAGCTTGCACTTTTCATATGTGTTCAAATTGGGATTGGTTTTCTTCATATGAAACAGTTACAAGGGATTTTGTGATAATGGTAAGCAATGAGTCTTATGGAATAGTTGGGATTGGTAACGTAAAAATCAAGATGTTGAATGGGACGGATAGAACACTTGGCCAGGTTCGACATGTTCCTGGTATAAACAGAAATCTGATATCTTTGAGTGCTCTTGATTCAAAAGGATACAAATATACCAATGAAGGTGGAATTCTGAAAGTTAGCAAGGGTGTCTAGGTTGTGTTAAGGGGGCGGAGAAAGCCCGGTTATATATGTTGGAAGGTTCGGCGATCACAGATGAAGTAGCTACAGCTTATAGTTTGGTAAGCGGTAACTCAGGTAGAGTTGGCTATGATCGGGTTGTTCATGGTGATTTGGACAATAAAATTCAGAAACCTTCTAGTAGCTCAGATGTAGCTAGTTGTGATCTTGTTGATCATGTTGCTAATGGTGATTTGAGCAGGTTTGACAACTCAGGTAGAGTTGGGATTGCTTGTGGTGATTCAAGTAGGTTTATTGACTTGACTGGAGCTAGAAGTGAAAGTGATGATTCCAGCAAGGATGGCGCACGAGTTAGTTCTGCTGGTATGCAAGGCTTGGATGTAGTTCACAGCTGTTGAGTATGCAAAAGGGGGCATTGCGTGCTCGGAGAGGGCATGGGGTGTCATGTTGGGACATGGTGGAAGAGTTGGAGAATGATTTGAAGAGTGGAGATTTAATTCCTTGTTATGGAATTTGCGTCAAGGTGGAGTTTTGTTAGGTTTTGTGACAAAAATTATATGTGATTTAGAAGTTTGTTTCATGAGGAAGCTTGTTTTATCTTGAGTTAGAAGTCTTGGTTGATTGGATTCTATGTGATTGTAGGATTTGGTTGATTGGAGGAAGTGTAAGGTACTTGGGTTTGTAGAGTCCTATGTCGTGGAGATCAAATTTCAATAATAATTAGGAGTTTAGCTTGAA
>CAIGRP010044600.1:0-19932 GCA_903798385.1 Fraxinus cuspidata
TATATTTAGGATAATTAGTACATAACGTCCACATTTCACTATTATTGTGAAAAAATCCCTCCCTTCTATTTTTTGGCATTTTCACCTTAAATTACACATTTAATTACGTAAAACATTATTTTCATCAAATTTCTCAATAAAAAACTGTAAAATAATGCATATAACCTTCTATTTAAATAAAACGAAAAGTAAAGAAAAGAAAAGTAAAGAATTAATTGCAACCAAAGTCCTTAACTTTTTTTTAAAAAAAGAATACAAACGAGTTCCAAAAAAATTATTTAAAAAATAGAAATTAAAAAAAAAAAAATCTCTCTCTCCTTCTTCCCCTCCTCCATCACTACCACTACCAACTTTTTTGGGGAATTGGATGGGGGGAAATTGTGCAATGACGAACAAAAATTTCTACGATAGAGCATTATCCTCAGAGAAAAACAATCTTTAGCGTCGAAAATTCCGGGCTCCGAAGAGGCAAAGTAGAGATTAGGACACAGTTTGGAAAATCAGAAGACTAAGGGTGCGTTTGATTGCTTTATTTTCCATGAAAATTGAAAAATGTGTTTTTTCGACCCAAATTTATACTTTTGTACTGTTTGATTAATATTTTTTTCCATGAAAAATATTTTCCTACTTTTGGTCACGTAACCATATTTTCCTCAAAATCAAGGAAAATATTTTCTTTAGGGGGAGTAAGATTTTATTTTTCAGGGAATTCACACACACACACACACAAACATTCTCTCTCTCTCTCTCTCTCTCTCTCTCTCTCTCATCTACCCACTAATAAAAAATAGACAAATATAATATTTTCTAGGTTGAAAACTAAATCAATCAAATACATTTAATTAATAATTTCCATAGAAATAAGTTCTAGACAATTCAATTATTTCCATGCAAATTACATACTCGAAATCAAACGCACCCTAAAAGTACACGATGCAAGAAATCCCAAACTTCAGCAATGCAAGAAAGGCAAATTTACCCAAAAGATTTTATAATTCAACTTGGGAACAAGTAAATACAGAATCCACATTTCTTCTACTTCAAATTATACACCGACACATTGCTTTTATGGCTTCTACCAGCCAGCACCCGAATTATTATGAAAAAGTAAAATTGAAGGCAGTGGCTTGGCAAGAAAGATGTGACCGACTAAGAAACATAACCTGAATACGTACTACATTTTCATTAGTTAGATGATAATCAATACATAGAAAGGCTCCAAATTTCCGATGCCGGAGATTGTTTTTCTTTAGGGATAATGCTCCGCCATTGAAGTTTTTGTTTGTCATTGCACAACTTTTTTTCCCCATCCAATTCCCCAAAAAAATTGGTAGTGGTGTTGGTGGAAGAGGGGAAGAAGGAGATTTTTTTTTTTTTTCTAATTTTTTTAAATAATTGTGTGTGACTCGTTTGAACTTTTTTTAAAAATAATGATAAACTGGAACTATAATTGCAATTAGTTCTTTATTTTTATTTATTTAAATATGAGGGTATATTCATCATTTTAAAACTTTTTATTGAGAAATTGAATGAAGATGATGTTTTGCGCAATCAAATGTGTAATTAAAGATCATAATGCCAAAAAATGGAAGATGAAACATTTTCCACTATAATAGTGAAAGGTAACGATATTATATGCTAATTACTCATATATATTATAAGAACAATAGATAATCATGTTAACTTGTCTAATTTTGGCTTGAAATTTTTTTAGAAAGTAGGAATTATTATGAAAAGAGAGAGAGTGGGTGTGAATATAAGTAAATAAAATTGTGTATATTATAATAAGAACCAAAACTCTATATTTATAGGGCATTAATGATACATTGATAATAATTTCTATGGTTATAGGGGTACAATTGTCATTTATTACTAAATTTACAATTTATAACACTTCCCCCTTTAAATGACACGTTACAAAATATCTAATTTGTTAAAACCTTATTTGATAAAAATCCAATGAGACAAAAAAATAAATCAAACTATGAAAAAAGAGTAGTTATTTTGAAATATTAAAGATAAATGTTGCCTCATTAAAACCTTGTTAGGAAAAGAATATAGCTATTCCACTTGATGTTAATAACTGAAAGTTTTTGGGTCGACGCATTTCAATCACATGACCTAATTTCTTGAATGTAGATGTTTGCGATGCTTTTGTAATTAAATCAGCAACATTGTCACTTGAGTGAATTTATTGAATAATGACGCCACCATTCTTCAGAAACTTATGTGTATGAAAGAATTTTGGAGAATATGCTTCATCATGTCACATTTGATATAGTCTCATTTGAGTTATGCAATACAAGTAGCATTGTCTTCATACAAAATTGTTTGACTGTCTTTTGTTGAAATTAATCCGCATGATGCTCGGATATGATGGGTCATATTCCTCAACCATACACATTCTTGTTCTGTTTCATGGATTGCAATAATTTCAAAATGGTTTGAGGATGTTGCTGTCAAAAATTGCTTTACAGATCTCTATGATATAGTTGTTTTTCTACATGTAAACACATATCCTATTTATGATTTAGCTTTGTGTGGGTTAGAGAGATATCATGCATGTACATATCCCACTAAAGTAGATCCCGACTTTTGAAAATAATATAATCCCAAATCAATTACCCCTCAGGTAACGAAAGATATTTTTAACACTATTCCAATATCTTCGAGTTGGTGTAGAGCTATATCTCGAAAGGATATTTACAGAAAAATTTATGTTCGATTGAGTGCAGTTTATAAGATAAGTTAATGCTCCAATTACACCAAGATATGATACTTTAAGACTAAAAACCTTTTCTTCATCTTCAAGTGGACGGAATGGACATCTTTTTCATATCAAGTGATTGAACAACAATAGTAATGTCAATGGATGTGCAATATCAATATAAAAGTGTTTTAAAACTTTTTATGTATATGTAGTTTGATGAACAAATAGCATTTTCGGAAATGTTCAATATGTAACCCAAGATAGAATTTGATTTTTCCCAAAATCTTTCATCTCAAATTCATTTTTCAAATAATTTTCAATTTTATTGAGCTCTTCAGAAGTTCCAATTTAAATTTAAATCATCAACATAAACACCACAATTACAAACCCAATATTTGTTTTCTTTATATAAACATGTGGGCAAACATCGTCATTTTTATAACTTTCTGTCAACAAATATTCGTTAAGGCGATTATACAACTTGTATCTGGATTGTTATAATTCATATGATATTTTGCAATTTAATTGAGAACATGGTCCTTGGGTACGTTTCATTTGTTCCGGAACTTTAAGTTCTTCAAAAACTTTCATATATGTGTCACTATCAAGTGAACCATACAAATGCACATATCAAGACTTTGTGACACTGTCAAACTAATTAAAAATCTAAAAGTGATGGCGTCCATTACGGGAGAATATGTTTCCTTATAATCAATTTCTGATCTTTGTGAGAAACCTTGAACTACGAATCGGGCTTTGTTTCTTGTAATTTCATTTCTCTTTTGTACAAAAAAAACTCATTTGTATCCAACATGGATTATATTTTCAGGTATTCGAACTATAGCTCCAAACACTTTTCGTTTCTTTAAGGATTTCAATTCCGCCTGTGTGGTTTCTTTCCATTTTGGTCAATCATTTTTATGTTGGCATCTTTAAAAGACTGTAATTTAGGATCCTCTTTTTGCACAATATCAAGAGCCACGTTAAAGGCGAAAATATTTTCTATAATAACATTATTTCGTTCCCATAATTTATGGGACAATATATAATTTATTAAAATTTCATTATTATAGGACACTTGTCGTTCTTAAGGAACCATGTTTTCAATATTTGATTGATCAATCTTTTCTAATGTTACTTCTTCTAAGACTGTGGTCAGGATACTCATTTTACATAATATCAAGAGTTACGTTAAATGCGAAAATATTGTCTATAACAATATTATTTCGTTCCCATAATTTATGAGATAACATATAATTTATTAAAATCTCATTATTTTCGGACACTTGTAATTTTTAAAGAACCATATTTTCTATATTTAATTGATCAATCTTTTTAATGTTATTTCTTTTGAATTTTTTGGTTGATTTTTTCTTATACCTTTCTTTTTTGAGATACAGAGTCTTGTGAATCAACGGGTCAATCACATTTCTGACGTATTTGAGATTCATTTGCTACAACATATTGTCCTTTAGGGACATCAATTTTTGCTGGAATATATTCTAGTGGTATATGTGACTTTGTTACATTTTTTGTGTCAACAAATATATCAGATAATTGATTTGCAACATTTTGCAAATGAATAATTTTTTCAACCTCTTGCTCAGATTGATAATTGTAGGGATAACACTGAAATAGAATCGTTTCATTCCAATAAATTTTACTTTATTTTTCATGATGTAGTTTTTCCCCTCCCGAAGTTGGGAAAGTCATTTAATCAAAATGACAATCTGAAAAACATGCAGTAAATAAATCACTCGTTAAATGTTTAAGATACCTAATAATAGATAGTGAATCAAAACCCACATAAATTACAAGTCTTTGTTGGAGACTCATTTTAATACAATGTGGGGGTGAAATAAGGACTTAGACTAAATATGGCAAAAAACCCCCCAACAAACCCGATACTGCGGGGCCTCGCCCCGAACGGGGCGGGGATAACCCGCTTAATCAAGTATTCGGGGCGGGAAATTTTGCCCAGGGGCGGGTACGAGTAACGAGCGCCACGCCCTGCCTCGTTTTATTTTTTTTATTTTTTTAATTCAATACTTTAAATTGAAAATTTTATTAGTTCTAATAAAAAAATGGCAACTAAAATTATTTGTCTAAATCTAATAAATGAGGGCAATAAAAATAAATTATCAAAAACTTAAAAAAAAATTAAAACAAGGTCGTAAACGGGGCAAGGACCCCGCCTTAAACGGGGAACGGGGCGGGGAATTGTTTGGCGTTGCCCCCCGTCCTGCCACGTTGCCATCCCTAACTTGGACAGTACAACCAAAAACCCATAGATGAGAAATATTAGGTTTATGACCAAATACCAATTGTGAAGGTGAATATTGATAATAGGCAGTTGGTCTGATACAAACCAATGATGCAGCATGTAATATGGCATGACCTCAAATAGAAGTTAGGAGTTTTGTTTTCATAAGTTGTAGACGTTTAATAAATTACTTTGCTAAATCATTTTATGTATAGACATGTACAACTGAATGTTCAATATCAATCTCAATTAACATACAATAATAATCGAATGCTTGTGATATAAATTTATCAGCATTTTCAATACGAATTGTCTTGATTGAGTAATCGGGAAATTGGGCTCGTAATTTAATGATTTGAGTAAATAGTCTTGCAAAAGCTACATTCTTAGTGAAAAATGGACAAATATGTGACCATACGAAGAATCAATTAATATCATAAAGTAACAAAATTGTTCATATGGTAGTTATATTGGCCCACATATATCTCCATGAATTCTTTCTAAGAAAGTTGGAGATTAAATATTAACATTTGTAGCCGAAGGTCTAATGACCAACTTGTCTTATAAACAAGCTACACATGGATAATCATTAGATAAAAGAATATTTTGATTCTTAAAGGATATCCATGTGAGTTTTTTATTATTTGATGCATCATTATAGCTCCTAAATGTCCAAGTCAATCATGTCAGAATATAAAGGTCAACGAACTTTTGGTTTGTGACAATATTTGATTCAACTATTTTTATAAATGTATAATACATGTTAGATGAGAGTGCATGAAGGTTTTTTTATCTGCTTCTGGGTAATTACAAAAGAAATTATGCAAAAATATTCAACATTATTTTCTTGCATCGTCTCAATGTGATATCCATTTCATCGGATATATTTAAAACTAATCAAATTTCTTTTGGATTTGCTATAATAAAGTGAAACGTCAATATATAATTTTGTATTATTTTATAAAATAATACAGCTCTTTCGGAGCCTTCAATGATATTTGATGCATCTGCTATTGCAGTAACATTATTTTCTACTAATGTTAAGTATAAATTTTTTTTGTCTTGAATAATAGTATGAGTTATGCCTTATCAACCAAGCAGGTGTCTTGACAATCCATAAATCTATAAATATAACAAAATAGATATATTTAAAAAAATTTGAATTTGAATTTAAAGGTGTAATTCAATATTATGAAATTAAAGATGCATAATAAAATTTCAATTTTTTTGCGAAAAGTAAAACATATTTCAAATTGAATTTTTAAAACGAAAGGAAATACTAAAAAGTAAACTAATCTATATCTTTCATCACACCATCCTCAATCAAATGATCAATATTTCCATTTGGACCATCAAAGAAATTAGTGACATCCAAATGAGTCACATCAATTGGACTATTATAATCAACAAAATTTGTGCCCACTTTTCCCTTTCTCTAGATTGATTTTTGCTATAGATCCACAACATGTTTTGTCGTACGACAAGTACGTACCCAATTTCATTTCATATCTAAAGCTACTTTCTTCGTACTCCTTTTTAAATGTGCCGCTTTCGTTTACTTTGTACATTTTGACATTGTTGCCTTATTGATGATAGCTTTGTTGATTATTTCATCCATGATTTATTTTACGTGCATGTCTGCGTCCACGTTCACTTCTTTATATTGCATTTGTTTCATGTAATGTAGTACCATATGCTTCAGGCATGACAATAGTATAGAACCAGTTGAATGTAACCCATAATATTTCATCGGCAATTCATTATTTTGTTCGGCCACAACAGGCAATATATGAGTTCTGAGTACTTTTTGAAACCACACTCACGATATTGTTCTGCATAAGTACATTCGAGGCGTGAAATGTGGAAAAAATTTTCTCCAACATATTTTCATCAGTGATTTTTTCTTCACACTATGTCAATTTTGAACATATTATGAACAATTCAGAATTTTACTCACTAATAGTTTTGAAATCTTGCAAACAACGGTGGATCAACTCGTAGCGTGCTTTGGGAGGGGGGATTACAGTCATCTGATGATCAAATCTTTCAATTATTTTTTTCGAACATGCAGATCTTTCTCAGTGAGATATTCAATATTCAATCCATTATGAAGAAGATGATGATGATGAACGAAGATGAGTATTTTTGCACGTTTCTGCACGAATTCTTTGTTTTATTATTTTATTGTCTCTTCTATACCTTTTGAGACAAGATGGATATCAGTATCGAGTACCCATGACATATAATTTTTGTCAGATATGTCAAGTGTAGCAAACTAAAATTTTGTGATGTTTGCTATTTGATCAACTACACATTAAAGCAAACGGGAATACAATAGGTTTCGAATAATATGATTAAACATTACATAATAGTACCATCAAGTAGTCAATATCAATATGACATAAGTTATGTGTTTTCATTTAGAGATAAACACTAATTTAAAATAATATTTTTTTCGAAACATATGTTACTTCTGGAGCACGTTGTATTTTACTATTGCTTATTCAAGAACAATATATTAATATTCTTTTGAAATATTGAAAAATATAATTTATACTTTTTAGGAGCAAGTCATAATCTTCTGAAATATGAGTCATAATATTGTGCTACTTCAGAAGCAACAACATAATGGATTATCAATTTAATGTTTATAAGAAACATCTAAAAATATTTAATCAATTTAAAGATATTAATTAACATACACACTGAGTGTGATATAAAAATTAATTATCGAAAAGAAAATCTCAATTATGCTTGACTTCTTGGGTGCACAAAAAAAAAATCTATTATTTATTGAGTATCGTGAATAGACTTCATTATGCATGATGTAATGATTTCGTGAATTAAATGCATGACCTAACTTAATGATTATAGGCAAACATAATTCATAATTTAGCCCCTCTTTATCCCCGTTAAAATTTTAATACATTTTTTTTTCTTTTCAACAATTCATTCTCTAATGAAATAATATTACATATAAATAAAAAAAAATGCATTCTTTTTAACCACACATTTTTTTCAAAAATTACTATTTAAAAATACACTATTTCCAAAAATCATATTATAATGTGGGTCAAACAATGGCTTAATGCCTATAAAAAATCGCAGATGAACATAAATTGATGGTGGCGACAGCAGATAGAAAAAAATAATTTAATGCTTCAAAAATTTACATTAATATATGAACAAGAATTGATAAATGTGTTATTTGTACATGTACATATAAAAAAATTTCACATGTTACCAAATTAATTTTGGTACATGTAATACACGATTGTGTTTTAAAATAATTACTAACTTTACTAAACTTTGAAAAATCAAGCTTTCGTGCTAATAACGCGTTATGAAAAAAAAGAGAAAATAATAGAGAATATAAGTCAATAGACTTGTGTGTATTATAATGAGAACAAATACCCTATATTTGTAGAAAATGATTAAGGATACAATTATAATAATTTTCAGGGTTGTATGGATACAATTTTCATTCACTGATAAACTTAACATTTACAACATGAATTTTTATTGACATCAAATGGAAATACACGTTTTGGACCATGTTCTAGCTGGGTAGCTAGACTAGATTTTACAAGTTCGATGTTTGGAAGGTGTTTATAATTTATTTATAATCGATCAAATTATTTTTTAGTTACACATTTCGTAAGACTCACAAGTACTAACTCATTTATCAATCACTTATTTATATTTATTAAAAGTTTAAATTGTTTATAAACAACTCCCAAACATTGCAGAATTTTAAACCCAAATAGTTTACAAAAGTTTAAAGGCTTAAATCAATCAATGACCACCCAATTTTATACTTAGAGTGTATTTTGACACACATTATTTTGAAAGATTTTGGAATAGTAGATTGATGGAGAATGTGTGATTGAAAAAGAAAGTAAAGTTATTAATGTGATGAAAAATATTATTTTATTGAAAAATATGTGGTTGAAAATAAGTAGAAGAATGAAATTGAAAATTTTAATGTAACTCAAACAGGGACTTAGTGTCATAATGACCACCTAATTTGATTTTATTTCACCATGGACACCTAATTTTATACTTAGTGTCATTTAGGTCATCCAATTTGATTTTATTTCACCATAGCCACCCAATTTCATATAACATTTCACCATGATCACACAACTTCTTTTAACAATTTTTCACTAATTTTAAAAGGGTCAAAACGGTAACTTTTCATTATATACAAAATAATTTTTTTTAAAAATTAAAATAAAAAATTATTTACAAAAAATAAAAACTTATTTTAAAAAAGGGTTACCTAAAAAAATAAAATAAAGTCATGTTTGTTACACATTAAATTTTTCATTCTCATTCTTCTACTCATTTTCAACCACACATTCTTCAATAAAATAATATTTTCCATTACATCAATAACTTTTCATTCTTTTTCAACTACACATTCTCCATCAATCTACTATTTCAGAATACATTTTCTCAAAATAATGTATGTCAAACACACCCTATATATATTTTTAAAAATGAAAAAAAAAAGAAAAAGTGATGGAAAAAAGCCCATTTTCACTATAAACTCAAAAACCAAAAATAGTGGACTGGTTCTTGAATTGAAAATTTGAATTTTTTATCACTGAATGGGCTTCAGAGAATTTTGTTCACGGCTTTTGAAAATCACGCAAAGAAAGGCAGGGGCAAATCATCAGCATATAAAATTTATATTTATAAAAGGATAGACTGCTGAGAGTTAAGTAGGATTTCATAGGCAGAGACAAAAGAAAATGCACTTTGTCTAGCTCAGGAATCAGCAATATTACGATTATAGTATCACTCGTACCATAAGAAGTAATTGCACACAATCAAGTCTTCACTCTTTGCCATTGGCAGTCCTTCGCAATGATGCGTTTGGTAAATTACCCGTGCTCCCCGTTATACTCCCGCCCCAAGCTATATAACTTTCTTGCGACCCAAATTCCTGTGCAAGAATTTGAAAATCGTATAAAACTAAGGAAATAGCTTAATTGAAGGAGTGCAGTACAAACAGAATATTGCAGAAGAGAGGCAATGTAACTTACGAGCTGGCTCAATCGGAAATCTGGAGGTGTATCTAGCTCTATATTTGCAGGGTCAAGAACCAAATCTTGGCACTCTGCTAAATCCTTCTTAAAATCCTCTGGTCCCAAGTGAGCATAATCAGAAAGACGGGGCTTGCAATTGTTTTCTTTGACGTCCCGATTTGGAGATTGGCTTTGTAGAAACTCGTCGCACAATGATAACCCTTCAACAAGTTGTTGGGAATCTAGCAAATATTGCGATTCGCTCTCCCAGCATTTTGAGCCTTCAGCTGCGTCATCATCATTTTTATCTCCCACTTCCCCAGTGTGATTTTCAGAATTGTGATAATCTTCACCATTGGATTGCTCAAATGGAACTTCCACTTCACCTTCCATATGCCCCAGGTCATGATGCTAACACATGGTGCCCACGTAAAATGGAAAGAACAGCGAATCAAGGACTGATATTGCACAAGTAGATATGCTAAATGAAAAGAGAATACATGATCTTTAATGAAATATTTCTTCTCGCTCTCTCGATGGACTACAAACTATTTTCTTTAACCAATTTTGTTCAGTGATCGTAAGATAATTAGTTGGTGAGGAAAACCAGGCAAATTCCCATTTAGACTCTTTGAGTTACAGATGCATTTTGTAGCTTTCTTTCTTTCCCTTCTCTTCCTCTTTTCTTATTCATTTAAATATTCACAGAAATTAAATGTTCACTCACCCATTTTTTTCCTCAAAATTATAGAAATGGGAGTCAGGTGCCTTATTTAACAACAATATAGATAGGAACTATCCACTACCAAGGTGTACAAACTATAAGGTTGAGGATTTGTTTGCTACCTCTGCTGCGATTTTCCCATATTTGCCTAACACCCAATGTAACTAATGAAAAGTGTAGTTGAGAGGGTGTTACATTAAAACTTAAAAGATAAATTATTTTCAAGATAGAGAGAAAGAAATCACCTGATCACTAGGACCAACAGATTTAAGCACAGTCTCACAGTAGAAGAATCTCCTTTGAATATGATGAGGTTTGGGACTCAGAGACATGTGAGCGACAGGATCAACATTAGCAATCATGGAATCAACACCTTGGGGAACTTCTTCAATCTTCTCACTCTCGTTGACTAGCTGCTGCTGATAAAATACTTCAGAGATATGGGGTTCGGGAGTCACAGACATGGGAGTAACAGGATCAACCTTCACAATCATGGCATCAACACCTTCGCCAACTTCTTCATTCTTCTCACTTTCCTTGATTAGCTGCTGCTGATAGAAGACTTTGGAGATAACATATTCTCCGTTACTTTCATCTTCCGCTACACCCAGGTGATACTGGTGCATCACCCAATTTGTTTTCTCCGGTTTCCCGCCCCTTACTGGACTTACATACAGAACCATAATCTTCTTACAACCTTTTTGTACACCATTAGAGAATACAGGTTTAGTCCGTCCAGTCTTGTGCCAACGAACATCACCAAATTTATCACCATGAACTTTTCAACGCTTCCGAGTTCCAGTATTATAAGCTTTGATTGCTCGGTGAAAGAAGTGCGAAACACTTCTGTCCTGCTTGACACCTTTAAATCACTTCCAATTGTCAAAAGTAAACAAAACTAAAGATTAACAAGAAGCCAACACAGAAAAGAAGACACGCGTATTTAGGTACCTGGTAAATTTTGAGGATGGGTATAGCAGATGCCATCATCTTCATCAACAGTTGGAATGAACTCATCGATAAAAGGGTGCGGTTTCGAATTCTCAATACCAACTTTTGCAATTAAATGCAAAATAATCTCTTGATCCGATGGATCAAATTTCACCCCTCTGGGTAAACCCGGCCATTCCTGAACAACCTGAAAACAGACAGGTTCCAGTTTGCCATAACTCTAATTGCTAAACATAAAGATAATGTTTGATACAGAGTAATGAACACGAGATTTTAACTTATTTTTCTACATTAATACTGTCGAGTACTGCACATTTTGCCTTACGAACATGTAAATGAAGGTTTTGTTCAATGCAAAAAGAGAAAAAACATGGAAACTTTTTCCCCTTTTATGTTTCAATAACAGAATATTCATCTTCAAATTTATCAGGTACTAGTCAGTTAGACAGATCCATAAACAAGAAAACATCTTCTTCAAAATCTAGATATTGCAAGTCATTCATTTTCCAATAGTAAAATATTTTGTTTGATCAATGAAATCATTACCAAAAGTTACGAAAGAAAATCAAATCCCTACTGTTATCAAGCAACCTTTTGATTTTTAACTTCAGTAAATATCAACAGAAATAGTAATCCCCTTTAATTGTATAACCAATCCAGATTGCTTAATGTCCACAAGACAATTATTAATCAAAATTTAAGCAATAATGTAGATCACATGGCAAACCAATTCTAATTACATTTACCCCGTTGTGTTGGACAAGCAGGGAGGGGGAGGGGCTATAAAGTCCAAATATGTAAATATACCCTTTATCCAATTCGAAACAAGTGATGCATGCCAGATATCAGAAATCAATGTACACCATAAGTGATGGATATAGAGGAATATCATGATACATGAGAGATGAAGCATACGTTGCTATTGTCAATAACATACTGGCAATTCGGACAAGCTTTTGTGGGATTGCTTTTCCAATTGACATTTTCTGGATCACGTGCACCAGATGCACTCCTAATTTTAGTTGCAATTCTGTTACTATCAACTAACCATGATGGTCTGCATAATTTGAAGAAAAAATTAGTAGTCATATTGAGAAACTACTCATAGCCACAACATAAGCAGATTATTAATATTCTGCAAGAAAGAGGGGGGAGAATGGGTTTCTTTATCAATATTCTAAGGTATATAGGTTGCGTTTGGCGCACCTGATAAGACCTTATAAGAAAATTATATATAAAAACAATAGATATTATTAGATGATGGTATTTTGGTGGATTATGATGGATAGTATTCTTTGATTTTTCAGTCAAAGGAATGTCATTTGCACTATCAAAATGTATAATATAATGCATAGCATGGAGAAGGGTTTCGACCGGATAAGAAAAGGTATAGTAAATAAAATTCTTTTGAATTAAAATCAAAGAATATTATTCATCTTAATCCACCGTAATATCATCTACCCAGTAGTATCAACTTTAATTTTATACTAAGTTTCTTATCTAGTCTAATCAAGTGCATCAAATGCAACCTTATGCTGTACAAAAGATATATAGAATGCAATGCAATTTTCAATAAATAATACATTAATTCATGTTAACTACCCAACAGAACTCGACAATAAAATGAACACCATTTTAGCTTCTTTTTCTTCTTTAGTTTATCAAGTCAAGAGCTATCCAATCCACCTTGTCAAATGTGCACTTAACATTATCATCAACATTATGAAAACACAAGGCCCATCCTTTCTTTGTTCATATGATAAATCCAACCATTCAAGTCCGCTGCAACAAGGGGATATCAAAAAGTGGAATCTACAAGAGTCTAAGACGATGGCTCGTCATGTATGCTGGTATTGTCATCTTTACATTGTTAACAACCGATGTGCTGAAGATTATGCTTCCAGATAAGTGCAATTAGTATACACTAATAACTCAACTTTCAATAGAAGTTTCCATGTGGCAATTAGGTTCAATTCTATAAATGAATCCGCCATTAAGTCAACAGTGTAAACTAACAAACTAAAACAGTCAAGAAATGGAATCAACAAAAACAGAGCGATACAACATAATCAATACAAACATCATCAGCAACACATCTGACATTACATCGGAAAATATAAATGCTAATCCAGAGTTCGAATTAATTGCACCCAGTTTCATCAATTTTAACAGAAGTCACCCATCAAAATGGACTACAAGCAATCAAATAAACATCAAAACCTCTGATAGTGTCAATGTTATGAGTCAATACAAGACCATTATGCTTCCGTAATACATTAATAGTCACTGAAATGATCACATATGAAACGTTAAATGTAAGTATTGATCAAATGCCATCAAATGTCAAGGTCAACTAGCCCATATCTAAATGGAGCAACCTGAATCGATTACTCAAAAAACCCAAACTTGATACTAGGAGTCACCTGTTCATTCAAATCAATAGATCAACAGACAAGATAGATCATTTTTGGCACAGAGTGTTGGGAAAGTGTGAAGAAAATCCCCAAGGGCTAGACATGGGGTGAACAATGAGTTTATAAGGGAATTAGTCTAGTATGGTTTAACCTTTTGGAATGAAACCATAGTTCTTAACAATAAAATCTAGCATTGGCTAGACAAGGGATAAGTAATGCATTTACAAAGAATTGGGCTACTCGTCATAATATGTTAAGATTTGGGGTCCATCTTAAAAGATCAACCTTAATAAGAGGAGTAACCCAATTCTTTGAAAGTTGGTTTATGTTTACATCTTTATTCGATGCGGGATTCTATCCGTTAACATGCTCCCGCAAGATGAGAGCTCGTTTGAGCAGAGCAATCTTGAAATCCGTATGCTCACTTTTGGAGTTATAATCGGATCGAATTGCTTGTTAAAACTTAACGAGGTCTGATACCATGTTAAGATTTGGGGTTACATCTTAAAAGATCAACCTTATTAAGAGGAGTAACTTAATCCTTTATAAGTTGGTTTATGTTTACGTCTTTATTCGATGTGGGATTCTATCCCTTAACATAATAGGTTAAACTTTTGTGATAGAACCCATCCCCAAATCAGAGAAACTCGAATTGTTCTCCATTCAATCTAAAACACCCAAAACCAAACCCACAAGTAAATAATACTCATTCTTTCACTATATTCAGAACCCAACTCACTATTTGACGTCAACATTCATCAAATAATCACAAAGTTCAAAACTTTTTGGTATCTCTAAGTCCATGATGTTAACAAAATGGATTCTTTAGCAAATTTATGCAAATAAAAACTTCATTTTCTTCAATCAAAACAAGAACCCACTTCGTTCGACTTCAAGATTTAGCCACCACTGACAAATATCACTTTTGCATATCTATTAATCAATTGTATCAGGAAAAAGGGAATCTTTAGCACATAAAAACATTTGAGGAAGCGATGAATACCTAGCCATAGAAGAGTGATACGAGGATCAAAGCATCAAAAATTTGTACTGCTTTTGTCTATTGCAACTCTTATTGAAATCTGACTATTCTAGGATTCTATCAAAGTGGAGTCTTGTACTCCAGTTAGAGTAATTTCTTTTGATTTTCCCAGTACTTTTGCAATCAATTCCTAAATTTCTTGGCTTTGAACCACTGGTGAGAAGATCCAGTGTGACTGAGTCCACCCGAAGGCTAGTGATCAATGGTTGACTTCATCATTAAACGGGTGACAAGTGACCAACTCTAGAAGTTAGGCCATTACACTTTAAAAATTAACCGTTAATGATTGAACTTTATAATTTGTTATCCATCCATCACTCACTCAACGAATGGTTAAAAAATTGACGAATTTTTTGACGTGGTTGATGGAATTGCGTAGGTAGCAATCTATTTCCCACTTGGCATCTACGTCAGTAGTAATTTAAAAATTGAGTGATGGATGATATAATGAATTACAAAATTCAGTGATTAACGGGATAATTTTAAATTCAGTGGCCGGTGGAAACTTTACACAAAGTTTAGTAATGATTCAGGTAATTAACCATATTTCCTCATGTTCTTTTATCACTTTTTTTGTTATTTTGCAATTTTGTTTCGACTTTTATCAATTTTTGTGTTTTTTCAGTCTTTATTTTGCAATTTTATTCTCTTTAGCATCACCAAATTGCATTGATCCCTTAATAGTATTCAACTTTAAAATTCACACACATTTTTAGTTAAGAATATAATAGATTTTTTATTTTTATTCAGGTGGGTCCTAATGAAAAAATGATCGAAGCAAAAGTAACATATGAAATCACACGGCACGAAAGAGCTCGCCAAAAAGGAGGTGAAACTAGCACAAACAGCATTGCTTCAATCTTTGCTGTGACTCGAGGGCTTGCGTAACAATAACTAAATTTGATTTTGAGTCCAACAATTTGCTATAATGAAATGCATTACTTTTACATATCATTTTGCACTGTAAAACTTAATGATTTCTTTTAACCATGAATAAGAAAATAATAATTAATAAGCAATCAAACTGTTTAGTGCAAATTGGATGACAATGTGAAGCTCTTGAACTTCGCTAAGAAACTAGAAGCAACTTGTATTGATGTGGAGTCTAGACAGATGAACAAGGAACTTGCATTTATTATCCATGGATCCAAGTGAGTGACTATTGTAACGTTTTCTCAATCTATATTCCTAAAAAGTATCTCATTATGCTCATCATTATGCACTCTTTTTTAATGTTACAGGTTTAGCCAAGACAAGTATTGAACACTGAAGAGTTCATCAATATTTTTGGTAAATGAGCTCAAAGCAAAATTTTCTTGCTAAGCTAATCACCTAAATCATCACTAAACATTGCGGAAAGTTTCCACTATGTCACTGAACTTTAAAAATTATCTCATTAATCACTGAATTTTGTAATTTATTATATCATCCATCACTTAATTTTTAAATTGCTACTAGTGTGGATGTCAAGTGAAAAATAGAGTGCCACATACACAGTTTCATCAGGAATTTGTCAACTTTTAAAACATCAGTTGCATGAGTGATGAGAGTGATGAATGGGATAACGAATTACAAAGTTAAGTTATTAACGGGGAAATTGTTAAAGTTCAATGACAGTGATGATTAACCCCTACGAGTTATTGCCACCGACAAAGCAAGCACCTGGTCACACAAACAACAACCCTTGTTGGCTTCACCGATAATTTTTTTTTTTTGCCCCTTTTTTCGAAAAAAAAAAAAAGAAAAGGCAGCCATTAAGTTCCTCAATGATTATTATTGACCCCAAAAAACATACTAGTGATGTGGCCAACAGATCTCAAAGTCTCTCACGTCCACACAAATTTGGTTCCTGCACACTTGGACAAATCGTTAGTCCTACGTGGCTTTCTTTAGAAGTGATGGAGTTAGCCACAAGCACTCGACGGTCAAGTCAGTTGGAGAAATAATTATATGAGTGTGGGAGAGCTTTAAACGTGAGCTTCCAATATAAAAAGGGAGTCGACTTTGGCGAGAAATGAGTAGAAAGTATGGTAGCACGATTATAGCTTTGAGACCCTAAACTTGCATTACATTTGGATGGCACTAAGTATGAGTTTTTATACTTGGACAAGACGAATGAAGGCCGTTGGATGTCCATGTGCGTGGTCTAATCCAAATGACTAATATTTCTTGTCATAGGCGTCAATCAATCACAGCTTTAAATACTAATACCACTTTCGTATCCCTAAGGCCTAGCTTGCGGCATTGGACTTGACCAAATGAGTTGGTGACGAGGGCGGTGATAGTGAGTTGTCTTATCAATCTCATAATACAAGATCTGTCTAAAATCTCTTCTCTGCCTCGTCCTGGACCGGCTCTTCCTATGGGGTCTCCTTGTAACGGAATCGTCCACGCTTGAGGGTCGGTCCAGCTTCACCTCACGTTAGTGTACAGGGCGTGGGATTGCCAAGTTGTTTTCCACGTAGGATGGTTGAGACCACGCGGGGGTCCTCATATAGAAAGGCATAAGAATTATCGAGTTTATGTATAGAACAAGCCTGGCTATGCTTTACACTTTTAATAGTTGTACAAAGTTATTCCTACTAATAGTTTGTTGACAACTTAAAACAAGCCATTGGCTATGTGTGATGAAAAGCTATGAAGTAAAAAAATCAAACCAAAGTATAATAGTTTGCTAAACTCTGGGAAACTGTGAGGGGAAAGGAGTATAACCTATGTGAATATTTTATAGATCCAATTCTAGTGTGGAGATGTGAAAATTCAGAAAAAATGACTAGAGAAATTTGTAGTTGTTCACCAGAAAGAAGAAAACAGAAACTTTCCCACACTCCCGTTGGTTGATTTTGCTGCTTCAACCTTGAAGAGACCCATTTCAAAGAGTTTCTCCTTAAAGGTATCATGTCTGCAAAATAAACATAACCAGGTTTGTTCAAAAATAGTGGGAGAGAGAAAAAACGGAAATATTATAAAAAGAAAAACTACCATTGAGACCCTCAATTTATTACAAATATATCAACTAAACTTTTAACTTATAAAAAATTGTAGAAGCAGTCCCTAACCTTTTCAATGTTTGCAAACTTTTATCTAACCTTCATTTTATGCGAACAAAGGTCCCTAACCTTTCATAAATATGTAGTTGGAGTTCAAATAGATAGAAAACATACATTTGACCCATAGTTGATCAAGAAAGTCAAAATTTAATTAATTTTGACCAAATAAAAAAAGACAAAATGGTATTTTTCATTTTTCTCATATTAAATAAATTAAAAACCCAAAAAATAAAAATAAATATATAAACCCTCCCCCTTCACCCCACCAACCCGAAATCAAAAATTGACGAAGCATATTCTTCTCCGGTGAGACCCTATGGGAAACCGTGACCACCGCCACCTTCCACCAATAACTCTCACTTGAAGTTATAGAATATTACGCAAAAGAGAATAAATATCATTTTAGATGGCCAATTACTCTTCAAGTCATGTTTACAAATTCGTAATATAATCAGAGCTAGCTCCCAATAGGAAATCACATAGGAAAAAACTGCAAGATTTTCGAATTTTAACCCAGATTCTCTGAATTAAATAACAGTAGCACTTCTTGCAACTAACCTAGCTAAAAAAATCTATTTGATTGATCCCACGAGATGATTTAACAAATCCCATGATTTGGAATGAAAATAGCAGTCTCGAAAATATTCTACAAAATAATAAAGCTTGGGTTTGTTCATATCCGTATTCTTGACACAAGTAGCCAATTAAATAGTAAAAGTATCAATTTTGGTCTAAAATGAAAGTGATAAAGAATTAAAGATAATAAATTTTCCAAAAAGAAAAAGTTCAAATCATATTAACGCGCATAAATCAAAGTGAGGATCAAGAAAATGAAGAAAATGACTATGAAATGGAACCAAGAATTACCTGAAATTGATATGAATCATGGAGAAGCAGAGATACATTGAGATATTTCAGTGTGCGAACCGTGCTCTTGGAATTGTTATAAATTTCACAACTTGTCCACAAATACTTGTTTAAAGAATTTATTTTTAAATATAAAATATAAAGATGTTAAAATTAGAAGAGTAGAAAACTTTCAAAATAGAGAAAAATTACGGACGTTAGGGAGTTGTGTTGGCTGTGTGGGTCGAAGGTGGCAGTGGCGGTGGTTTCCGGTAGGGTCTCACTAGATAAGAAGATATTTCGTTAAGTTTTGATTTGGATGGGAGTGAGGGGATGGGGTGGGTTTATAAATTTATTTTTATTTTTTGGGGTTTTTAATTTATTTTTCAACTTATTTAAAAGAAAATGCAAAGTACCATTTAGCCATTTACAATTTGGTCAAAAGTAATCAAAATTTGACTTTCTCGTTCAACTAATGGTCAAAGTGACGTTTCCATCCATTTGGACTCAAGCTGCATATTTATGAAAGGTTAAAGACGTTCATTGGCACAAAATGAATGTTAAGGTAGTCTGCAAAATTAGAAAAATTAGAAACCGCTATTGCAATTTACCATTGAGACCATCAATTTATTACAAATATATCAACTGAACTTTAACTTATTATTTTGGCAACTGCAGTTATCAATCTTTCATTGTTTTAACACTCTTGAGTCCTGAATGGACTATTATCCTCATGCTTAATTAAAAAAAGAATATTTTTTTTCCATGCACTTATTTTCTAATATACTTGTCTTCTTTTTTATGTTTATTTACAACTATAATATATTTTTATTTTCTTCGAAGAATTCTAAGTCAATGGCACATTCAAAAGAACTTTTTAATATTATTTAATCAAATAT
>CAIGRP010044612.1:0-10646 GCA_903798385.1 Fraxinus cuspidata
AATTTCTATTTAACTTATTGCATGCGAGTTAGGATTTTAAGATTCGGATGTGAAATTGTTAGAACAAATTCAGAATGATATGTTCTATTAAATTCAGAAAGAACGTGACAAATAATTAAAATTGCCGAAAATTACAATGGCTAAAAGAGAACAAATTTGCAAACCGAGGCTTGTGTAAATAGTTAACTTAAAATAGATTCGGCCTCTTATCGTCTGTCACTCACGATACTATGAAAAATCGGGTTCTAATGGAGAATTAACCGGCTTTAACATCACGTTTTGCCTTCATTTTTTATATATAATTTCGATGTTCTCATGTAGAAAAATACGAATCTATCTTGATCTTTCAAAACCATTGAGCAGGTTTCACTCAAAATTATGCCAAAATAATCTCATTTATAAGTCATTTTCCAATAGAAGTTTTGTTGCCTTTGACTTGCTTCTGAGATTTAGATTCCTACTAGACACAAATCAAGAATTAGACAAATGATTTAGAGACATTGTATTTTTAGTAAATTTGTGAACTTATCCCTTCGTATGTGAAACAATTTTGAATTTTCAAAATATCGAATTAGATAAGAGCTCTGCTAATCAAAAATAAAAATAAAAATAAAAAAATAATTACACGAGTAAAGAATAATCAAAAAACAAAACATTGTGAAATTTGGGCTAGAAAATAATCAATATGCACGTACAAATCCATTTCTTTGATTAATCTAGACTCGGATACATATTGGAAAGCCTCAAAGTTCCTCATTGGGCGATTAGTGCATCTCCGAGACAGTCCATCCTATTCAGAAGCAGCAGAGGGGTCCTCAAACTATTCATTATGACAAACAAAATAATTTTCAAAATAAGATTGAACAATTGATATCATATTAATAAAGGAATATACATTATAAATTTATCATGGAATTTATATCCCCTATCTTTTACAAATCAATAACCATACATTCAAAGCATATAAATGATTTTTCCTCTTTCCTCTTTTTTATATATTCCAAGCATATTATATTTTCATATTCAGAGCAAACATAATCATCTCACTTCATTTTTCCTTTTGGTATAAGCAAAAAGGTATAACATTTAATATCAAAAGACTACCATAAGAAACAAAAAAAAAGACTTCCCCTTTTCAATACTATTCAAATCTATCTTACTCAATTTCTCCTTTGAGCATAAGCAAAAATGTAGCACATATGAGAGGAAGAGTATGGTAAATAAGATCAAAACTTTAAATCAACCATAGAAAATAGTAATATATTCCCCCCCAAATAAGCACAAGATTCAAAATATATACAAGTTTAAATAAGAGTATAATCATCAGATTTATAATAAAATAATAATCAAGGCATGAGTGATAAAATGACAAAAGCATAATTATTTAAGTAAAATTTATATAAATTACAACCAATTATGCACAAAGAATCATACGAACATTTATCATGAATTCAATTTAGCCACATACCTTAAATTCATCAATAATTCTCAAACATCTTTGATTATATGAAAATCTATCAAGTATTAGAGGTCTAGTGAGAATATCAGCCAATTAATTTTCCTTATTCACAAATTCTAATACATATCCACTTTTGGTTGCCTTTAGAATACCAGAAATGTAATGTCTTAATGCCACTAAAATATCTAAAATTCGTTTTATGTCACTAAAGTGTGATTCTTGAGTATTGGGTTGAAATCTAGCACATAATCACTCAGCATAATATCATGTCAACTTGCGATTAAGTAAAGGATAGATCCGATCATTCCTCTACATTTTCTCGTGTTTATGGAGGTACCTTGCTCATCTTTGTCTAGGCTTATTGATGAGCTCATTGTAGTGTTAATTGATTTCAACTCTTCCATTTCAAACTTATTGAGCATATTCATGATATACTTTGTTTGACTCCATTATTTAGGTAGAGATTGATCACTTTATAATTCGGAAAATTCTTCTTCATCTAGTTGCACATTCGCTTTTTCCTCACGTTGATCTTCAACATCTTTAGGATCTTTCTTATTTTGATTTTGAGTTTTATTTGCTCAAAAAGAATCTCCAAATTTATATAATCAATACATTTCTCTTGATCAAGAGAATTAGTTTCAGTAAATGTAACATGAATGGATTCTTCCACTACTAAAGTTCTTTTGTTGAAAATTAGTTTCATCAAATGTTATATGTATGCATTCTTCAACAACCAAAGTTCTTATATTGAAGACTCGATAAGCTTTGCTTGTAGATGAATAACCAAGAAAAATTTTAATATTGGACTTTGAATCAATTATTTCCAAATTTTCTTTAGCGTTTAAGATGAAACATTTGCAACCAAACAATTTAAAGTAACCGATATTGGGAAATCTATTTTTCAAAAGTTCATGAAGTTTTTGTTTTCATTCGACTCACCAAAAATTCTATTTACAATATAACAAACGGTGTTAATCACTCTGGCTAAAAAAATATTGTTATAAACCATTTTCATAATTCGAGTTATTTCTTACATCGTACGATTCTTCATTTCTACTACACCATTTTATTAAGAAGTTCCGAGTTATGTTCATAGCCATAAAATTTTGCAAAAATCATTAAATGGAATAGTTTCAAGTTCTCCAACATGCTCACTCCTAATAATAATAATAATAATAATAATAATAATAGTGTATCCTTTTTTTTATTTCAAACATTTTTACAAAAATGTTCAAATGCATTCAAAACTTCATCGGTTCAAAAATGGGATTCAAGTAAATTTAGAAAAGTCATCAATAATGACGAAAATATAATGTTTACCCATTTAAGCTTGTGATTCTAGATGGTCAAAAAATATTCATGTGGAAAAGTTAAAAATATTTTGTAGTTGTAGAATATTACTTTAATTTGAAAGAACTTTTTACCTGTTTTCCATGCATAACAAATTTTGTATTTCTCAAATTTCAAATTTGACAAACATTTAACAAAACAAATTTTGAAAATTTTGAAAGTAGTTATATGCTAACAGACCCAATATTCTATACCATAACCAGGTATCATATTTTAAACTTGATATTCATTTTTCTCAGCATTCAAATTAGTGTTTATGTCATAATCATCCTTACTTCAGTTTCCTATAAATATTACCTTTTTTTAATGTAGTATCCTCAAGAAGATACTTGAAAAAATAAAATTTGATATGACAACACACAATTGACTAAAATTAAGTATTTTACGTTTAAAATTATCTACTGAGAGAACATTTTCAATAAATGGAGATGAATGATTACCAATAATTTTAATGTCAATAATTTTTTCTTTGGTATTATCTCCAAAAGTATCATAACCACCATCATTTATTTTAAAACTTGATAATTAAGGCTTGATTATCGATCGTGTGCATTGAGCGTCAACTATCCAGGTCCATTTGCTCTTTATTTTCTTTGGTACTTACAAAAATAATTCAATTTTTTGTCTTTGATACCCATACAACCTTGGGTCCTTAGTTGTTAGTGTTAGTAGACTTTTGAATCCACTTGTAGTTGTCTCCAAAATGTAATCTCTTTTTGATAGAACAATAAAAAACTATATGTCTATTTTTATTACAAAAATTACATGTGATATTTGAACGAGGAGAGTAGAGTAGAGGCTTTAATTAAAAAAAAAAATTAAGAGACTTTTATTTTAAAAATGATTTGTATCTAATTCCTCCTTTATCAAAAATACATTTTTGGTCACTAAGTATTAAATCAAAATTTTTATTGTCTTGAGTAAATTTGTGAACAAGGAATCAAATCTAAAATCTTTTCTTGTAAAGATGAATTCTACTTAATTAAATAATCGTAATTGATTTTTCATTTTTCAAAATCATTTTGAATTTTCAAAAGTTTCTTTACCTCATTTTTCAATAAAGAATTCTTCTTTTTTTAGGATTGAATGATTTAAAGCAAGTTTTTTTTTTAATTTTTTAAGAATTTCATCATAAGAGGTAAATAATTCATCATATGAACAATATTCGTTTGATTTACCTCATCATCAGTAGTCATGAAGCACATGTTGGCAATTTCTTCTTGACATCCATGTTCTTCATAGTTATCATTATCAATCTCATCCCATGTTGATTAAAGCGCTTTTTTTTTTATAAATTTACTATTCTCTTCGCCTCTTTTTTATTCCTTTTAGAATTTACGATTGTTGCAGAATCTTTTCAATTTCTTAACAAGAAGAACTGATCATCAAATTTTTCATCATTCATATTTTTTTTTCAAAGTACTTTCATCAATTACGGATTTTAAATCAATTTGGCATCTTTTCTCTTCTTTGTTTTTTATTATTTTCTCCCTCGATGCGATTTAGCTCATATGACATCAATATTTCATAGAGCTCTTCCAATGAATATGCGTTGATAACTTTGGGCTTTATATCAACATTCTCAATGGACTCCATTCTTACGAGAGTGGCCTAAACATTTTACTCTCAACTAGAGGTATCTCTATTGACTATATAAGGATAACTATATAAAGTCAAATGATAACATTGCGGATCCGCTAATCAAATGGTTAAATAGAGAGTTAGTTAAAAAATCAACGAAAGGAATGTAACTTAAGCCCTTGAACAAATAAGTTAATACAAAGAAAACCTAACTTAGTTGATTGGAGATCACAAGTTCTAGGTTCAAAGGGACAACCTAATTATAAAAACTTAATTGAATCATTGTGGGAGATGTTGCCTCATATACATTCCTATGATACAACATTGATGCCCGAAAGGATGAAGAATAAGTAATAAGCTTTCAATGATTCTTATGCGTCGAAAATCAAGAGAAGTAATGCCGGGTACTTGTAATAAAAAATCACCTATGTGAGATGAAAACTGGGTCGTTTATAAGGGAATTATGTGGGACTCAATTTTTAGGAACACTTTCAGAACCAGGCATATGTTCATGGCAAAAAACGAACATAATATGAGAACTGAATTGTGTTAGGAAGAATCCTGTATGTAGTGGTCAGCTAGTAAAGTAAATATGCTTCCATAAGGGAATGTTTAAATGGTAATATCTACTTATCTTTTGCAGGTTTTAACCGTTGAACTTTATTACCAAGTCTTTATGTCTCACATTTCTGTGTCATTCCTAATTTTCATTCAATGTGGGGGATTGTTGGAAAAATGGATTTGTTGAGCTTATTTTTCGACAATTTTAGGTGGGACCCATTGGTACAATTTGAAAGATCAAAGTTGATCTGTATTCTCCTCCGTGAAAACATCGAAATCATATGTTCACTTGCCAAAAATGATGCATAGGTAAATGAAAAATTGGAGTTCAAAGTGGATCAATGGAAGACGATTTATGTTAGAGGGAAAACTATATTTAAGTTTATCCCACGTAGGAAGTTGATGAAAGTAAGGACCATAATGGTGTAATCATATGTAACATAGAGGCTCTCACAACGTGCGCGCGTAAGGGGTACAAATCAAGGACCAAAATAGTATATGGAATCTTGAATTTGTGTGTGGACGCGACCTCCGTACACGAATATCGGACCAAACAGAGCAAAAATTGGCCCCTTAAAAGTGTCCACGTTTTGCTGATTTTTGTTTTTTCTCCAACTAACATTTTAGCTTTGAAAATGTTAAAAATCCAATAATTATTATCATTATAGTATTGAGTTAATGGACAGATTTACTCACCATTCATGGGACCAAGTTTATAACTGAGCTCGTTTTTCCATTATTCAATATTACAAAAATTACGTACTCTTTTGCATAATTTATAGTTCGAGTTCTTAGAAAATTTTCATTTTCGTCTAAATCTTGGTGGTGCTGTTCTGGCACAAATTCATTTCGCTGGAATAGAAAGTGAAGCACTCAAATTCTATCGATTCTTGCGTTGTATCCTGCGAGACGGACGTGCGAATTAAACCTCAAGCACCTACGATTAGGAGCGAATCTATTTTAAGGAAAATGTGTACACACAGGCCTCGGTTTATAGATTTATAGTATTTTTAGCACATAAATTTATCACTTTCTTTTTGACACAACATCAATCCGTAAAGATATGTACAACAAGCATTTTTCATACTGAAATTTGATAAATCAATCCAATCATAGCTTTAAAGCTTTGTTTTTCTGTAACTCATAAAGGCAAGAATCCTTGTAGGCTATATGTATGTCTAAAGAATGAGTAATGTTATTTAACCCTATTATGATCATTTAATTTCACATTTCGTTTAGCCTATCACATAACACTACATAGACTGGGAGACTAAATAGCATTATTCTTGAAGAATAAGGCCAACATATGCCAACTTGACGCTGAAATTACAACTTCATTAAAATGATTCATTATGGACATCAAAGTAGTACATTTATGTATCCTACATTAAAAACATAATGTCAAATATAGATTATAGAGTTATTAACGTAAATTCAAAAATAAAATATAATTTTTACATTTTCAATGCCTTCTTCGTATATTACTATATCTAGTATGTATTTGCTCTAATAGTGTTTCTTTCATTGTTTGTTTTGGCTTTAGTAGTGAAGGTGTTAAATGAATATTAGGATTTTAGTTGAATGTATAGTTTACAAGAATATAAAAGATTCAAAAGCATTTGGTGATGAATAATATTAGTGGAAATATTTTATTTGAGTTGGTCTTCCAACTACTGATAAACAGCAACTTGATCCTCCACCTATTAGTAAGATCAATGTGGCCCTCTAACTAAACAACAGAAGCAAATTGGTCCTACAACTATTCCAAAGGTACTATTGCATTAACTAATATGAAAGGAAGATTAGATCTTCTAACTATTCAGAACATGCATTTGGATCCTCCAACTATCAATAGATACATGTTCATCCTCCATCTATGAAGAAGAAGAACTATTTGGTCTTCAAACTATTAAATATATATAAAGTGATCCTCCATTTATTCGGTACAACAACTTTGTCATCCAACTATTTAGTAAACACGATATGGAGCTCCAAATATTTAGAAGACAAGATTTGGTCTTCGATGATTTGATCGTGCCTTTTAGTCTTCACACTAATTTGCACTAGCAATTTAATCCTCCAACTATTCAGGAGAAATTGATGTTCCTCTAACTATTCAAACAATATTAGTTCATTCTCCAACTATTTAGGAGAATTAATTGGGTATTCAAACCACTCGAAACAACAAATTGGTCCTTCAACTAATTATAAGAATCAAGTTGTTCCTATTCAAACAAAGAATAGAGATTCTCACATTCCCAAGGAAATGGTGACCTACCATAAAGTTGGGACAAGAACTCCTATTAGAGTTCCATCGACATACACAAAATGGACTCTAACTTGCTCAACCCCTATTCAAAAACATGCTAAATCGTCTGCCAATAATTATGTAAAAGGTATAATTTGTTTCTCCATCTACTAAATAGTAGCAATTCGGTCCTCCTACAATTTGGTAAGAAAAGTTTGGTCCTTGGTACTAATCAGAAGGTCAGAATCCGTCCTCCGTTGGTTCTTCGACCACTCAAAATCATTCAACTATTTAATATGAGCAATTTCATTTCAAAGGGTCAATCAGGTCCTCTAATTATTCTAAAAATGAAATTTGATCCTCCAAATATTGTGATGTGCAGGTAGTCAGAATGTGAAAGTTGCTCCACTAATTAAATTTATAAACACCGTGTTTTTAAAAACATAGCCCGAAAAAACAAAGGACCAAGGAAGCCAAACTGAAAAATGAAATTAATTAATTAATTAATTAATATATGTATTAAAAAGGAAAAATTAAAATTAGCTTGTATGTCAAACATGGGCTAGATGAATAGAATTTGTATTTAATTATTAAACAATAAGACATTGTGTCAGTAAACCTGACTCCAACTTGATCGAACTCAGCTTGGGACAAATTTAAAAGTCTAAGATGCACTATAGGGAGATAAGACTATATGGGTTTGACCAACTCGACAATAATATCTACGCTTTCTCTTGTTGTTGTTGTTGTTGCATCTGTCTGAAATTCACAAGTACTATCCACTATTCACAATGTGATAATCTATTTCCATACAAGAGCTCAAGGTGGTAAAATTCAAATCGTTGAACATGCATATGGTTAGCCTAATAGGCTGGTACGGATGCGTACAAATATAATGATTGAGGACTTTTCCATATTTAAGTTAGTAAAGTCGGAAAATAATTTTAGTGGGAAGCCAATTCAACAATCTATACTGCATATTAGAGTTCCACAAAACTTGTACGTTGAAATTTCTATTTAACTTATTGCATGCAAGTTAGGATTTTAAGATTTGGATGTGAAATTGTTAGAACAAATTCAGAATGATATGTTTTATTAAGAACATGACAAATAATAAAAATTGCCGAAAGTAACAATGGCTAAAAGAGAACAAATTTCCAAACTGAGGCTTGTGTAAAATAGTTTCTTAAAACATATTTGCCCTCTTATCGTAAGTGTTTGAGGTTTTGTTTGAGTATCTGTCACTCAAGATACAATGAAAAATCAAGTTCTAATGGAGAATTAACACGCTTTAACACCACTTGTAGCCTTCATTTTGTATATATAATTTCGATGTTCTCATGTAAAAAATACGAATCTATCTTGATCTTTCAAAACCATTGAGCAGGTTTCACTCAAAATTATGTCAAGTTAATCTCATTTGTAAGTCATTTTCCAATAGAAATTTCGCTGCCTTTGACTTGCTTCTGAGATTTAGATTCCTACTAGACACAAATCAAGAATTAGACAAATGATTTAGAGACATTGTATTTTTAGTAAATTTGTGAACTTATCCCTTAGTAGGTGAAACAACTTTGAATTTTCAAAATATCGAATTAGATAAGAGCTCTGCTAATCAAAAAATAAAATTAAAAAAATAATGACATGGGTAAAGAATAATCAAATAACAAAACATTGTGAAATTTGGGATAAAAAATAATCAATATGCACGCACAAATCCATTCATTTGATTAATCTAGGCTCGGATACAACAAGCGTTTTTCATATTGAAATTTGACATATCAATCCAATCATAGCTTGAAAGCTTTGTTTTTCTGCAACTCATAAAGGCAAGAATCCTTGTAGGCTATATGTATGTCTAAAGAATGAGTATTGCTATTTAACCCTAATATGATAATTTAATTTCACCTTTCGTTTAGCCTATCACATAACACTACATAGACTGAGAGACTAAATAGCATTATTCCTAAAGAATAAGCCCAGCAGATTCCAACTATGACGCTGAAATTACAACTTCATTAAAATGGTTCATTATGGACATCAAAGTAGTACGTTTATGTATCCTACATTAATAACATAATGTCAAATAGAGATTATAGAGTTATTAACGTAAATTCAAAAATAAAATATAATATTTACATTTTCAATGCCTTCTTCGTATGTTACTATGTCTAGTATGTATTTGCTCTAATGGTGTTTCTTTCATTGTTTGTTTTGGCTTTAGTTATGAAGGTGTTAAATGAATATTAGGATTTTAGTTAAATGTATAGTTTACAAGAATATAAAAGATTCAAAAGCATTTGGTGATGAATAATATTAGTGGAAATATTTTATTTAGTTTCATACTTGTCTATTTAAGTAAACTTATACAAGGTAAAAATATAGATTTTCTTTTTTTTTCAAAAAAAGTGAATAGATCTATATGAATGTGGATGAAGATGGAGGCTCCCAAATCTATTCTCTCTATCCCAAAATTTATGTCTTCATCACAATTTGTACATTGATTTTCAAACTCATACCAACCAAAATCCTAAATCTTCATTCATTCCCAGTTGATTATCATTGCATATCGTATGTGAATGAAAAACTTGAATAATCATCAATTAGAGTTCTGATAAAAGAACCAAGAAGAGGCCAAATCTACGAAAATCGAGTGGAAAAAGCGAAAAAATGTTTCTACCGAAAGATTGCACAATTGTACATAGGGGAAGATAATCGTCAAGGTGTACGAACACGAGGTTATTTTATTTTAGAATTGAGTAATGCTATTCATAGTGAAGACGGTCAGCAGTCGCCCTATGTGGCATCTACGTGGAATAATGTTAAAAAGGAAAAAATAGAATAATTTAGTAATTCTAATAAAAAAAGGTCTTTTGCAATAACACGCTTCTTCCCAAAATTTTCTCAACATCCTTCTTCCCAAAATTCTGGCTATTTATCTACAACAAATCGAAAATCATCCAAACACTCGGCTTCGCATCCATACATTGATTAATTCACGTGTAGATTTACCCAAATGGTTATGACGGTTCTGGATCTGGATGCCACATCTTTGGTTGAAGCAACCCCCAATATAAAAAACTGGGCATATATTGTGGATGAAGAAAGTATGAGGCATGACGATAATGAAGAAAGTTACGAATTGTAGGGGAAATGTTGGGGGTTCCATCTTTGAATGTGCTTAATTATCTTATGCATAGCCCATTTTACTTTATTGTAACATGTGTGGTAGTGATGAAGAAGACATATCACCTCTATTAAATTCGAAGTGTTTAATGCTGGATATTAGCCTTGAGAAAGCCGAACTTGCTGGAATTATGAACTTTCTTGAAATCTTGCCAAATGTGGGCATGTTAGCCATAGAAAATAACGATTATATGTTATATAATGTGATAAATGTGAACTTATTTAAATTTAAGTTAAAGTTGGGATGATTTTTTTTTT
>CAIGRP010044616.1:0-15903 GCA_903798385.1 Fraxinus cuspidata
AAAAATCTGAAAATATACTTCCTGTTGGTCAATGAAAGTTTAAAGAGATATATTTTGATATAGATTATGCTTGTAAACATAATATAGAATTTAATCCTATAGAAACTTCTAAAGAAATAAAAATGACTGAAATCATAATTGAATACGAAGACATAGAAGAAAAAGTTTCAGAAGGAATTGTATATAGATATATAACTAAAGAAGATAAACCTAGAGCTTTTGAAAAATTAACAAAATATAGAGAATATTTAGAACAATTTTAAAGGTTAAACAAATATTATAAAAGTCCTGATTGATAAACCATGAGAAAAGAGAAAATATTGAAAAATCTAGAAAAATACAGGATATCTTTGCAAATAAAGAAAGTAAGGGTAAAATAGTATTTTGAACATTAGATGTTATTTAAACAAAAAAACATTGTTGGATTGACTATTTAAATGAATAATCCAAAGTTACAACACCTTATCCCCGCGCGAGACGCACATACACAAAACAGTCATACGTTGGTTGCATCAAACATACACGAACAACAATATACACCGCAGAAAAGCACAGAGCTTCATAACACATTGCTTTGTCACAATTTTCAGAAATAGTTGAAATAAACCAAATAGATCAAGTAAAAGAGGTGAAAACAACGCGATATTATCCACCCATTTCTTGAATTTTTGTACTACTGATTTTGGATTGGGAGATGGCAATTGCACAACCACTTGAGTCAACTGCGGTGGTGCACCGATGCCCCTCCTTGAGCACATCAGCACTTTCTTCCAACTTCATCCTCTCCCGCAGCAGCACTCTGCTCGGGGCTGATTTTGGAATCAGTTCACTCAAGCTAAGGGCCGGTGGAGGAAGAAGAAGAGAAGGAGCAAGAGGGTTGAGGAGGTTGTGCGTTGGCCCCAGGGCTGCTTTGGGTGGAATATTAGGCGGGATGTTTGGGAAGGACGGTGATACCGGCGAGTCCACCAGACAGATGTATAGTGGCACCGTGACACTCATCAATAAAATGGAGCCGGAGATTTCGACTCTTTCTGACTCCCAATTGAGGGAAAGGACCTCTGCCTTGCAAGAACGTGCTCGTAACGGTGATTCCTTGGACTCCCTTTTACCCGTAAGTCGAACCATCTGTCCCCCTTAGCATTTTTCTTGCCAATCAGTGAATATGAGTAGTTGAATAGCTGTCTCGGATGTTTATTCATGTTTTGCTGAATTGATTTGGAATCGGGATATATTAGTAAATGCCTCTTTTTCGTTATTTTTTGGGAAAATGTTTAAAGCGGAGTTGCTGTTATTTAGCTCCAAATGTACTGATTTTCTTGCAGGAAGCATTTGCTGTGGTTAGAGAGGCTTCTAAAAGGGTTCTAGGCCTTCGTCCTTTTGATGTTCAATTGATAGGTTGGTTTCTAACTCGAGATTATTAGTTTACCTAGAGTTAATAAATGATATCCAAAATGTACCTTTAATTTTGCACTCGTGTATACTTGATGGGAACTCATAATTTAGAGCTTATCTAGCTTGATTTGTTGTATTGGTGCTTTGATTTTCTGACCTTTTTATCCTTTTTACTTACATCATTTCTTATAAGAAATTACTCTCGCTCTAGAATTTTCTCAAATTTCGCAAACATGTGAGTTTATTTGTCAATTACAACTCTATTGATGTATCTGTACTTCAATCTTTGTAGCTTGAATGCTCTTTCTTCATCGATTTCATTAGTAGCATAATAATTTAAGAGTTTATACTAGATTCTTGGAGCTTATAATTTGTTCATACTTGTAAGTAAATCAAAGCTATGCTATCTCTAGATTCTTATAGAAATTTTTGATATGCATCATAACTTTGGATTGACTACTAGGGCAGACTTAGGCAGTCACCTCTACGAACTACAATGGAGGTCGCCAACTTAGATCACAGGCTTTCTTGATAGCCATTGACCCCGTCCACTTATATCTTTGGTGTATAAATCTTCATTTATATTTTAAATTTCTATGAAGAAGGGTTTAATATGAAAGTCAAGTATTAGGTTCATATTCTTAATTTTTCCCCCTTGATGATGAAGGGTGGTTCAACAAGGCTGGAAAGTTATAACAAATTTGTTCTCAGTTTTTTTAGCATTCATATGAAAATGACTGTGAAGATGTCATATTGTAACTATAGTTTATATAGGTCAATTATAGCTTCTCCATAAACAAATTTGCCTCGATGCTTTCACATCAGTAGTTCTTATACTTTTGGTTTTGTCAAGGAGATAGGGAGGGTGGGAGGGGATATCCAAGTCCTCACAGCTTTGTTTTGGCAGTACTGAGGATTTTTTACTCATCTTCACAAATGAAATCTGTTGTCATATAGGTGGTATGGTTCTTCACAGGGGGGAAATAGCTGAAATGAAGACTGGAGAAGGAAAGACTCTTGTTGCTGTATTGCCTGCTTTTCTAAATGCATTGGCTGGCAAAGGAGTTCATGCTGTAACTGTTAATGATTATTTGGCTCGACGAGATTGTGAATGGGTTGGTCAAGTTCCTCGTTTTCTTGGACTGAAAGTGGGCCTAATCCAACGTAGGTCTTTATTATAACTTGTTTCCCAACTGCTTGGTTCTGAGCATATAGTTTATCTCACTTGCATGGAATCAATTATGTACAAGCTTGTGTGACTCTCATTTATACCCAATATGCCTTTTACTGTGAATACTTTAACTGTTTGCAATCATTTTATTGTACCGCTGCTTGTTGAAACTACACATTCAAATTATTCATCATCACTCTCCTCCCTGTGTGTACTTCTAAGAAAATGTACAATTCAAGGATATCCTTTTAAAACTTGATGTCTCACGTGCATGGATTCTCACTAACTGGGCCCAAGTGTTGGGGACGATCTGGGTGGGAGCCAACCCGTACAACCTCGAAATGGCTCTAAAAAAGGATGAAGAGGCAGGCGGAGCCTCGCCTTAAGAAGGAACTCGCCGACGGCGACACACCCCTGCCTCGGAAAGTAGGCACGCTCATTAGGAGAGGGAGATAGAACTTCAATGTCATATGGTATAAAGTTTTTTTCCCTTAAATTTGCTAAATGGGATGCGTTTACAGTTGAAGGAATTTTGGCTACCCCCAAGCCATCCCGTCATTTTTCCTACCCCCTGAAGGTAAAGCACTATGTCCAGCCCTAATGGCTCGAACTAGGTCAGATGTCTTTGTTATTGTTACCCTGAAGCTCCTGTGCCGAAGCATTGCCTAAATGGCTGAAGCTCCTAAACCGAAGCGCTGCGTAAAAAATCAAAGAAGAACCAAAGTTCTTCACGCAAAAAACCACAAATATGAAGCTTTTTCCTTTCAAAACCCTCAGTTCATAAAAGTTGAAGTTGTCTCTTACAAGATTTGTAGACAATCTTTAGAAATGATTGATATAACATTTCTAATAATGAATGTCAGGTGTGTTAGCTTAATGTATAGGATGGCTTACCCGTTATCAATGTATTTATTATATGATAGACTTAGTGATGTGAGGCTTCAGTCAATGAGATGAGACCATGTGGTTTTGATCCAACAGACATCACATCGACCAAAACACTATAAATATGTGGTCTTTATAAATTGTAGGGGCTTTTAGATGGTCTTTTGAATACTCATTCTGATATAAAAGAAAACACTCAAGAAATACTCTCAAGAAACCTTCTTGCTTGTTCTATATCTGTTAGTTTGATATTTGGTTATTTATACTTCGTCGATGATTGTTAGTTAGCACAATCATCTTAGTCACTATCACCGATATTCGAACACTTTTACCTAGCACCATAAAGCATCTCCCGCGTTTAAAGCACTCCCTTCTCCGTCCGGTTCTCCGGTCAAAACGCGCCGGAACTTGCTTGGGTTGACGTGAATGGGCCAGGTGTCTGTTGTCCATATTGGCTTTCGAGGTCAACACAATTCACTCAAAAAATTCATTCTACCTTTTCGTTAAAAAACTTGGGTCCCATTTATTTTTTTCTTGGCATTGAAGTTCATAAGGACAACATAGTATGTATCTTCCTCAGTCTAAGAATGCAATCAATCTTCTTAAACATATAGATCTTGAGCATCTTAATCCCTCATCCTCCCCTCTATCTAATTCCTGCCAACTTGTATCCATTGATCGGGGAAAACTATCCAACCTCACTGCCCATAGAAACATCATTGGAGCCTTACAGTATTTTTGACTTCAACTTTTATTTTTTACATCCTGTTTTTACTCATATTTTTGAATAGAAGCTTGAGTAAAATTTTTTTTTTCACTGCTATGGTCCGTAGCAGTAGTTATTGAAAAGTAATTGAAATATAAATTTTTCTGATGTGGCTTCCAATGGGAAATATGTTTCACATTTCTGAGTTTCTTTGTAAATTTGATTTCAAATTCATATAGAAAGTTCTTAATCTCATTTACAGATGACTAAGAACCTTAGTTCTTTCATGTCAATCCACTCTTTTCTCTTCTGTTAGTATGGAAAGAAACAAGAGACAATAAGATATGGAAATGCCTTAGTTACTGCATGTAACTCAATGCACATTTATCCTGTAAACTGATTATTGTACATTTGCGCACACACAAACACGTGTCATTGTTTCCAGCTTGTTACAGATATAATTCAACCCTCAAAGCCTTCAGATCGTTGGTTAATAATCTTCTAATCAATTTTCCGATTGACGTAAAAAAAAATTTGTTCTAGAAGTTTCTCTAGCATGAAGTGGCAATCAAATTATCTGTATCCAGTCTCATTTGTTGTGGTAACACTTATCAGATCAGGCTATTGGTCTAATCTATCATATTCATGAGACAGCTTGTTTTGCAATTGCTAGTGCACGCATCAAATGGCTGGCCTAATGCTGCCTTGGATACAAAAAATTCAGGCTTTTATTCCCCATCAAAGTCCAGCGTAGCTTTTCCTGAACCTCCTCTACCCCTTCCAAGCCCCAAGCTCCATTCCCTTCCTCTTTTTCCTTCTCTTTTTGTAATTTTGTGTGAGTGAGAGAGTGGTTGTGAAGTGAATATTTGGTCCCTATGCTTACGGAATTGAAAGGCCCCCCCTTCCTGAGGTTGAAGGAGGGGAGGATTAGTGTCCTTTGCCTTCTCAGGCTCATGTATTAAACCATATTTGTTTCAACGTAAATCATTTCATGCAATTTCACTGTTTTTCTGAGTTCAATCTTTTCCCTGCATGCAAATTTTATTTGAATTGTGATTTAGAAGTTTTTTTTATATATATGCTGGCTTTTAAATGATTGACTTCCCATCATATTCCAATGATTGGCTGATGATGGCAGAGAATATGACAAGTGAACAAAGGAGGGAAAACTATCTATGTGACATCACATATGTTACAAATAGCGAGCTTGGTTTTGATTTTTTGAGAGACAATCTTGCCACGGAAAGTAATTGTTTTGCTTTGTGAACCTTTTCCAAATTACTTTATTTACATATTCCTGATCATTTTTTGTGACAAGCTTCGTCCTGAAATGACTGTTTTTTATCTACAGAGCGTGGATGAACTTGTTTTGAGAGATTTCAATTACTGTGTGATCGATGAGGTTGATTCAATCCTCATTGATGAAGCAAGGACTCCTCTCATCATATCAGGACCCGCTGAAAGACCAAGTGATCAATACTATAAAGCTGCAAAAATAGCCACTGCTTTCGAGCGAGATATACATTACACCGTAAGAAACTCAACATGGAATAATTGGTGGTGGTGTTGTAACCTTTTTGGTTGTTATACTGATATAAAGAGCAATATTGAGTCCTTGTAGGATAAGAAGGTTCCAATTGTTGAAAATTAAAAACTTTAATTCTATTATCACCAAGAGCAATTAAATCACAGAAAGAAAAATAGACACACAAGAACACGACAAANTCTAACCCCCCCCCCCCCCTTCTCTCTCTCTCTGAGGTTGATCTGTACAACTTCAATAATTAGGTTCGACAACTTATCTTTGATGACTTATCTTTTATAGATGGGCATGTCATATTTTGCAATTAATTTCATAAAGTTACTTGTACATCAAAGGTTATGTTAGTTAACCAACAAACAATATTGTTCGGGATGTTTTTAATTTTTTCACCAAAATACTGTGCCTTGATGCAGGTTGATGAGAAACGAAAAACTGTTTTGCTCACAGAACAGGGTTATGCAGATGCTGAGGAAATTCTGGTTGTAAAAGACTTGTACGATCCCCGAGATCAGTGGGCATCATACATCTTGAATGCAATAAAGGCAAAAGAACTTTTTCTTAGAGATGTGAACTACATTATCCGAGGCAAGGAGGTTCTTATAGTGGATGAGTTTACTGGTCGAGTGATGCAGGTGAACTAGTTTACCTAAATTTTATTTTTAGCGTCCAAAGATTAGACAAGGTAAAGAACATAAAATTTGCAGTCCTCTCTATCTGGACCACAGCTTTTGAGTGCATACATTCATTTCTATATCAGGATATAGGTAAACCTTCAGCCCAGGAGTTGCATCCGATCTGTGACTTTTCTCCTCCTCCATCCTACCGTCTCTTCTCTCTCTAATGTGTCTTGCACGTGTTTATGAAAATGAAAATTCTTAACTGTCTGGAATGCGAGAACTTGAAACTTTCAGAATGCAAGCTTGTTGATCATAGATGTTCCCCAAAACCTGTGTCTGAACTGATCTTAAACTGCCTTATCATATATTTTAATTCTTTATTGTGATTGCACAATTTCCTTCTTGATGACATTAAAATCGTTTTTGTTTTGATTCTGATAAAATTACTCTTGACAGCTAAAGTTTCAATCTTGAGTTGTTTTGTTGGTTCTAGAAGCATGACAAATACTTTTTTGTCTTGCTTCTAGTTTGTTGCTTCACTGTTTAAGCACAAGTGTCTACCTTGTCATGGAATTGCACTAAGAGTATTTACATTTATACTTTTATTTGTCAAGCGACAACATAAAGTCACATTATTATGGACAAGTAAGTGATGCAGCGGAGATTAATTGGGACAAAATGCAGAACAAGGGCTGCTCATGAATGAGTTGATTTTCAAGTGAAAAAGTGGACTACGATCAAAGAAATTTATGGATAAATTTGAAACTATCAATTTTTTTTTTTTTTTTTATCAAAACAACTGCTGATCCATAGTCAACTGCAATGGCTTTTTGTAGGACTAAAAGAGTGAGTATCACACTAATCAAAGGCATTGATATTCACCCCATACAATCATCCAGATAATTAAATTAAATAGCATGATTAGGCAAGGCAAGAATAATTAAAAGAATTAACCAAATGAAACAAAAGCATTAATCGAACTGGACAGCAAAATAGAAAGGATGTGTTCTGCTCCATGATTATTGCCTCCCCCACGCTAGCCGTTAGCTATCTTACAATTGTAGTTGGCCATATATTGCAACATCATATCAATTGCAACAGTAAGCATTTGTATACATCTTATAATTGGACATCTCTGTCCTGTAGGAATAAGTATTGTCTGCTTCTTGAGTTGTTATATATTCCCTCACGTGTTGTTCTGATTATGACATTTGAGGATTTTATCATGTGGATAGCTACTTTTTTTAAAATTCAATGTGTGTGTGTTATTATTATTATTATTTATTTTATTTTTTTAAATTTTAGAAGATCAAATTTACAGCGGGTTTTATTGGTTTTAGGGGAGGCGCTGGAGTGATGGACTTCACCAGGCAGTCGAAGCAAAAGAAGGTCTGCCCATACAAAATGAAACCGTTACCCTGGCTTCAATCAGCTACCAAAACTTCTTTCTCCAGGTTGGGTCATCTTCTTGTGTAATTTGGACATATAATCTAGTTTATATAATTTTGGTGGGTATTTTTTCCTTATTGCTTGAATTAATAATGTTTGGCTGCAATTTTCGATGTAGTTTCCAAAACTTTGTGGCATGACAGGCACTGCTGCCACTGAGAGTACAGAATTCGAGAGCATATACAAGCTTAAAGTTACAATTGTTCCCACAAACAAGCCCATGATAAGAAAGGTTCACTTTATACATAGCTTTCCAATGAAAAAGATTGACGTTTCTCCTTGTACTTACTTTTGTAGAACTTGGAAAAAAAAAAAAAATAATCTAATTGAGAAGACTGGAGTGAAATTTTACTGAACCATATTAACCTTATCTCACTAAAAATTCTGAAGAATACATGAATTCATGATAGTCGATCTTTGTCATGATTTACGATATTTACTTATTTATTTCTTATATTTCCTGCCTGGTACTTAAGACCACTGTAACCTTTTCCTGACGCTTCCCATTCAGGATGAATCAGATGTAGTGTTCCGTACAACTACAGGAAAATGGCAGGCAGTTGTTGTAGAGATTTCTCGAATGCACAAAACAGGTCGGCCTGTTCTTGTCGGCACAACAAGCGTTGAGCAGAGTGACGCATTGTCTGAACAGCTTCGTGAAGCTGGAATTCCCCATGAGGTTAATTTTAAATCATTAAAAGATTTTATATTTTCGGGTAACTGTTTGTTAACTGATAAAAGCATTGGCAAAATGCGTGTAAAGGTTCTAAACGCAAAACCAGAAAATGTGGAAAGAGAAGCTGAAATTGTTGCTCAAAGTGGTCGTCTTGGGGCAGTTACAATTGCAACAAACATGGCTGGTCGTGGAACTGATATAATTCTTGGTGGTAATGCTGAATTTATGGCAAGGTTGAAGTTACGTGAGATGTTGATGCCGAGGTATTATCGTGGTCTTGATCTATGTGGTTTGTAGATATAAACGATCTATTTGTGTGCATGGGGCATGTACATTTGCACCCTTCCTCAAAATATTGGAAGAAATCATTGTATAAAAAATCTATCTGAATCCATAAATAAGATGATGTGAATTTTCTCACCTTTTCTATCTTATGTCAAGAAAGCTTCTAGATGAAAGTTTGAGGCATAAGATGAGTTGTCAAGTTCATTGGAAGAGATTGAAATAACTTCTTTTGATAATTTAATTCTTCTCATATTGTTGTCATCTGTTGGAACATCCATCATATTGCCTCCATAGGCAGGCCTATCAGCATGATACCAATGTGATTCTAGTAATAAGTCTACTGTAAGGGCGTACAAGTTATTGAAATCTCAATATTGTACTATACTTTTTCTGGAACATGGTATGATGCGGCAGAGTTGTTAGGCCAGCTGAAGGAGTTTTTATTTCTGTGAAGAAACCTGCTCCAACAAAGACATGGAAGGTTGGTGTTCATTTTGTCTATGCAGATTATTTTATCCCAGATTGTTTTGCTGTGATTTTACAAAACCTTGATGTTAGTGCATAATTTCCAGGTAAATGAAAGTCTATTTCCATGCACACTATCCAAAGAGAACAGCAGATTTGCCGAAGAAGCTGTACAGTTGGCTTCCAAAACATGGGGTCAGAGGTCATTGACTGAGCTTGAAGCGGAAGAGAGGTTGTCATATTCTTGTGAGAAGGTGAAATCAGTGAAAAAACCACTTTCTTCTCTGTTGAAATACTATTTGACTGCACATCGTGGATAGTTTCTTCAGGGCGGATGTATTTGTTAATAAAATTCTCAAGGATGTAATAAAATATACATGAACGATCATGCTATTAAGTTGCTGTATAACTGATAAATCCAAGCTTGAAAATGTAGGGTCCTGTTCAGGATGAAGTCATTGCAAAGCTGCGCAGTGCATTTGTGGAAATTCTTAAAGAGTACAAGGGTTTCACAGATGAAGAGAGGAAGAAGGTAACTGGTATTATGTGACTGCATTCCTTGTGGAAAATTTTCGGCTATTAAGAGACATCTGTTTTTCAATTCTTTTATTTTTCGGAAGGGCTCCAGCTCCCACCATCCAAGGATTTATAGATAGCCTCTTCACAGTTTGAGTTACTACTAGCTCTTGTTCATATATAACCAATATGTGACTGCCATGGTTCATTTATGGTGTGTTAACTGGGATGAAAGGGCTATGATGGAAAAGGAAGAAAATGAAGGGGAATTCATTATCCATGGATCTTGTTTTATCATAAAACATCTAATAAAATAATATAAGAAAGGAAACTAATTTTATTTATGATCCTCTCCTCTTCCCTTCCCTTCCCTTCCCTTCATTTCCCTTCCTTAGCTTGTATTTCACAAAACATGTAAATACCGAATTTATCTACTCCTATCCTTTTCTTCCCCTCTCTTTGTTTTTCCTTACTATGAACCATTTGAATTAAAATGAGTATGAACAGTTAATGAGGAGATAATTTCTATATACATTAATATTAGCTTTACATTTCTTCTCTCCATTAATTTTCACTTTCTCCTTGAGTCTCTTATTCTTTTCTAATGAATGATATATGATGATGATGAATGATAAAAAGTTCTATGCATTTAATTTAAAATTTGATAAGTTTCTTCTAGTTATGAGCTGCTTATATAACTCTTTGTTAACATAACCATATGCAAGCAAATATTTAAGTTTCTTCTGCCTGCAATCCTGAGGAAACAGAGACGAAAACCTCTGGTGTGTCTTGTTATGATTCATTTGCAGTGACCATATATAGTATGTTTGACCTTTCTCATTCCTCAGTCATCTTACATTGTCTTTCCCAAATTGGTAATGATAGGTTGTATCTGCTGGTGGACTTCACGTTGTGGGCACAGAACGTCACGAGTCGCGTCGAATTGACAATCAGGTAGGACTTCGATATCTATGGGTTGAAAGCATATGAACAAATTACTACATTTGATAATGCATCTAGGGGCTTTTTTTTGCAGTTCGTTGTTTTATCTGTCCTTTTTTCCATTACTGGGTATTTCCTTCATATATATACATGTGTGCAGCTGCGTGGTCGTAGTGGCAGACAGGGAGATTCTGGAAGTTCCCGGTTCTTTCTTAGTCTTGAAGATAACATCTTCCGCATATTTGGTGGAGATCGAATTCAGGTTATTTTACCCCCAATCAATTATTTCTGCTACTGTGGATATGCATGTAGAGAGGTAAATAACGTTATGATCTGTAGGGTTTGATGAGAGCTTTTAGAGTTGAAGATTTACCAATAGAATCAAAGATGCTGACAAAGGCACTAGATGAAGCTCAGAGAAAAGTGGAGAATTACTTTTTTGACATCCGAAAACAGTTATTTGAATATGATGAGGTCTTAAACAGCCAAAGAGACCGTGTTTACACAGAGAGAAGGCGAGCCTTAGAGTCCAACAATCTCCAATCTCTTCTCATTGAATATGCTGAATTAACAATGGATGATATATTGGAGGTATAACTCCTTTTGAGCTTGTTCTGAATTTGTTTCTTCGTTAGGCTTTTGTTATTTAGCTGATATAATGTTAGTTTCTTCTTCTCAATAACATTATAGGCAAATATTGGTTCTGATACTCCTAGAGAAAACTGGGATCTTGAGAAGCTTATGGCGAAAGTCCAACAGTAAGCCGCATCTTTCATTCCTACAAAAGTATATCTAAATGTGTTTGGCTAATCTTATGAAGCACATGCTTCTTGGGTTTTTTTTTTCATGCCCGACACTCATTGCCGCTTGTAATGATCTGCAGAATGTTGATGATTTTGCACAAATATTTGGCCTTTTGTCTTTTTATAAATGTGTAAAACATTAAAAGTGGTTAAATCATTTATTTGGGATATTTTGACTTGGGTAAGGTGGTATATTACATGACAATATTAGGGAGAAAATAGAAATAAAAATCCTGTCATATTGTATTGCCTAATCTAATGATGTCCAATATTGGTTAGCAAACATGCCTTTATAATTTTTCTTTTAGCTGCTTTTCCTTTTAGGGAAATAGTTGGAAAGCTATTTTAAGTTCTCTCATTCTTTTTTTTTAGGTACTGTTATCTTTTGGATGATTTGACCCCTTATTTGTTGCAAACAAAATGTTCAAACTATGAGGAATTAAGAGATTATCTTCGCATTCGGGGACGTGAAGCATATCTTCAGAAGCGGGTCAGTTTTCTGTAGTCTCATTTAATTGAAGGTTGCCTATTTTCACAGGTTTATAGCCCAACATCTCGTGGACGGATGTGATTATTAAGTCCCATTATTCGCACATTTTCTTTTTAGAGTAGGATAATATACCATTAGCATTAAAACGTAGCACAATGCTCCCGTGTTTGTCCAAATTTGGATGTGGAGCTGGAGTCTTAATGGGTGCCTTTTCAATCTTTGGGTTTGCTTTTCTTTCATATATATATATATATAGGGGACTCCAATGATGTGTGTGGACTGTCTGGTTGGTAAACTTGTTTGATTTTCATTTTTAAAAAAAAAAAAAATATATATATATATATATATATATATTTTTTTTTTCATCCCCACCCTTTATCTGTTTTAGGAAATAGTGGAGAAAGAGGCTCCAGGTTTGATGATGGAGGCAGAAAAGTTCCTAATATTGAGCAATATTGACCGGCTATGGAAGGAACACTTGCAAGCTCTCAAATTTGTGCAGCAAGCTGTAGGTTTACGGGGATATGCACAAAGGGATCCACTTATAGAGTACAAGCTTGAAGGCTACAACCTGTTTATAGAGATGATGGCACAGATAAGAAGAAATGTTATATATTCAATTTACCAGGTATGTAGTTAAACAAGGGAAGTAAAACTTAAATTCATATAATTGAATGTTGGCTTTTGCCTAATTATTTTTCTTCTCTTATGTCAGTTTAAACCAGTTTTAGTGAAGGAGCAAGACAAACGGCAGGGTGGGAAAGAAATGTTGGATACAAATGGAAATGGTGGTTCCGATCCAGTTGTTGCTACCACGTCCTCTTCATCAGCTGTTGGTGAGCAGGGAAACAAGAGATTGTCAACAAACAAATCTGAAAATATCGAATTGGGAACCATGTAAAAATGTTATTCATCTCAGTTGAACATTAGAATACCAATGACTGCAAAGGTTGTAAATTTTTTAGGATATTTGCAGCTGAAAGGCAATCAATGTAAGGAAACAAACTCTTCATTCTGGGTTCTCTCTGTCAAATTTTGTATTGGATTATGCAGACATAAAGTCTGAATAATCGAGGTTTCAATCAATGTGCAAGTAATGCTCATGTGGACGAGTAGAACCAGCAACTATTACATTCTACCAGAAGTTCTGTAGTTTTCTCAAGCTCGTAATTAGTAAAAATCTTATCAAAATGAGAAGGATAAAGATATTTGTACATAAAAAAATCTACCGAATTTTTTACCCCCTCACATGCAATTGGGCCTTGCGCGAATAAAAAAAATCCCAAGATGTGGTCCTCACCCCTCTATTTTGAGTAGTCGGTAAGGGATTTGGTAAAATAATTCGGTACATGTAGCATAATGCAAATGAAAACTGTGTTATCTTCAAATTGTTGTCTAGAAGATAGTGTTCGTTAACTATGAAGCAATACTCCATATGTATGATTTGTAAACAAGTGATAAAGTGATGAGACGTGTGGATTGCATGAGGATTGATCTTCTTGTATCTATGTGATTTAATTCTAATTTGATTAAATCGTCAGATAACATAGAAAAACTAACGAGTAAATTTTGTTGGAAAATAAAACGGATCGAGATAATATATATGACAAAATATGAAGTATATGATCGCAAAAAAAAAGAAAAAAGAATTAATTAGCAAACGAATTAAATACTTTATTCAATGGATTAATATGGAGTAAATAAATACAATAACTGTGCAGTTGTTCCATATTTCAGTTATACAAAACTTGTGATATTTATAAGGGTGGATGACAAACCCAAGAAATACCACAAAAATAGAAATAAGATAAAAAATCATGTGAAATAAATGAAATAATATTTTCCTAATATATTTCCAATAAAAACACGTTCAAAGAAGGAAAAAATATTTTCTTAAAAATTTCAAATTAATTTGTTTCTCTACCTCGAAAAATAAATTCGATTGCAAATTCGAACTTTTCAACAAGAACAAAACTTTCTCCAACATAAAATACTCCTCATCTTCTATGGTATCCAACACGAATGTATAAACCCAAATACCTGGTTCTCCAAAATTCACAAAAAATTAAAAATTACTAAACAGTGTCGAAGCATATCCTGTAGCAAAATCAACTCCCAGTACTTTCAAAGAAAGCACCGACTAGTCTCAACAACTTTAAAAGGCTAAAAGCATGTGCAACCGAATCAGCATCCACGTATCTATCTCCAGTGGGTCTATTCCTAACAGTTGAATACGATGAAACTACATGTACTAGTGGCAAAGCGGAATTACCTATATCCTCCAAACTTGTCTTAGTAATATTATTCAATATTGATCTTGAACCAAATCCCAAAGCCACGGTACCAAACTGAATCTCCACCACGGTATTAAATCTGAGCTGACTTTTCTTTACAAATTCTGTCCGACCTTGCAAGATGTATAATGAGACCTTTTTCGCTGATCCAATACAACACAGACATCCTTTTGAACCCTCAAGACTCCACATCCTCCAGAGAACGTGTATTTTTTTGAATCAAGAGAATTCAATGAAATGAGATTATTCTTCAAGTCTGAAATATGTTGAAGGTGATCAAGTGTTTTACATGTTCCATCCACTAGCTTAAATTTGACTGTACCAATACCATAAGGTTCATTGTCACCCATGACAACGATACCTCGTGTCACCGTTTAATATATTTCAAACAAATCCCGATTGTGATACATATGGAATGCACAAGTTGTATCCAATCCACTCCTAGTCAGGTTTGGATTTGGTGTCAGAAATCGTCAAAATATTTCCATAACTCAAATAGTTCTCGGGTATGTTGGTCTCCTCTAAAGTATTTGATTGATTCCCATGATTTGCAGTCAAATTACCTTTGTTCTGGAATTTGTCGCAATCCCCCTTAATGTGTTCTATCTTCTTGCAATATAAGAAATCTGATTATTGAAATTTGACATCGACTTATCTCTTCTCCAATCACCTTGAACAAGACCTTCTCCATCTTTGGTCTCAGATCCAACCAGATGTTTCATCTTCTCTTTTGAAAATAAGATATCATACACATTTTCAATGGTGGGAGAATCACGACTATATAAAATCGCGTCTCTAAACGAAGCGGGTAGCGAATACAAAAGGATTGATGTCAAATTTTCTTCATCATACTTTACCTCTAAAGTTTCGAAATCAGCGACGATCTCCTTGAATACACAGCAAGATGATCTTTAAAAAATCCGCCTTCAGCTACTCGATGAGAATACAACTTCTGCTTTAGATGCAATTTGCTTGTCAGATTTTTAGTCATGCACAATTGCTCCAACTTCAACCACATCACGCAACAGTTTTTTCCTTCTAAGCGTCTTGAAGAATATTGTTAGAGAGATAAAGATGGATATGTGAAAGTTCTTTCCGATCCTTCCATTGTTTCTCCTCTATTGTCCAATTGTGGGCATTTTGTCAAATTTCAATAACGCATCAACCAAATCCTTATGCGTGAGTACAACCGCATATTAACTTGCCATAACAAGAATCTTGTATTGCGATCCAAGAGTGAGATTTCATACTTCATGGTTACTATCAATAACAAAAACCTCAAACAAATCACAACCAATAGCCCTAATGCCGTTAATTCAAGGCTCTTTATTTTGGGGGCGTTTATGATACTAGGGCTCCGGGAGGGGGAAATGTAAGAAAAATTACCAACTTTTGGTAAATAAAATGGATCGAAATAATTTAGCTAATTACCTTTGTTAGAAAAATACGGGTCGTGGGTCGGGCGTGTGGGAGGACCCGACCCACAAGTTATTAAAATGGTTGGAGAGAGTTTGAACTTGAAATTCAAACATACAACCTAAACCACCCTTAACTCCCTATAACCTCCAATGATTATGCATTGGAAAAACGGGAAAAAGATAGCATGAAAAATGAATAGAAAATTGGTATGGAAATTTACAACAAAATTGGAAAGTCCTTAGAACCATAT
>CAIGRP010044633.1:0-10657 GCA_903798385.1 Fraxinus cuspidata
AGGTAAAAACATAAATGATTATGGAATGTTCCATTCTTTGTAAATATAAATGAAGCTCAAAGATTGATAAGAATCATTGCAGAGGAAACAATCAATTTTAGTATTGAAGGGGGACTTCGTTGTGCAGAAACATTAAATAAAGAACAACGATTTGCATATAATACAATAATGAAAAAAAAAAAAAAGATGAATCAAGTGGTGTTTTATTCATTGATGGTCCAGGGGAGACATGTAAGATTTTTTTATATAAGGCACTTCTAACTAGTTTAAGAAGTCAAAATTTCATTTCTTTTGACGACGCATCCTCTGGGGTAGTTGCATCTCTGTTGCCTGGAGAGCGCACAACCCATTCAAGATTTAAAATTCCTTTAGAAATATTTGGTGAAGTAAATTGCTCTGTTAGCAAGCAATCAGCTTTAAGAACATTACTGAAAATGTCTAGGTTAATAATTTGGGATGAAGCACCTATGGTAAATCATTGTACTATTAAAGCTGTAGACATAATATTTAGAGATATTACTGATTGTAATTTGCCTTTTGGTGGGAAAGATATATTTTTAGAGGGGATTTTCGGCAGGTTTCACCAGTCGTACAAAAAGGAAAAAAAGAAGATATAATGAAAGTTAGCTTGGTTTTTTCAGACCTATGGCCTTCATATATACATTTACCATTAGTTCAAAATATGAGAGCAAAGTTAGATCCTACATTCTGTGATCACTTAATTAGAATTGGAGATGGAACAAAAAAAGAACATACTTGTAAATGCATTATGCTTCTGGATAGTATAATTCTACCATTTGAAGATGAAATCACATCTTTAAAAATTTTGATACATCATGTTTTTCAGAATATAGAAGCTTACACTAACAAATTACATGATATGGCAAACCACGTTATTCTTACACCTACAAATGAATGTTTGACTATATTAACAAAATTTTACTTGAACAAATTACATGTTTCACATATTATAGTTTTGATGAAACAATTGATAGATAAAAACAAAGTTTGCCTGGAGATTTTTTGAATAACTTGACATGTTATTCCACCACATGAATTAAACCTTAAAGTAAATTGTCCTGTAATGTTATTGCGAAATATCAATCCTTCTGAAGGTTTATGCAATGGAACACATCTTATTTGTCAAAAAATTGAGGAAAACGTAATTCTTGTTGAATTCACAATTGGTGAATATCAAGGAAAGTTTATTTTCTTACCAAGGATTCCTTTCATACCACTTAAAAATGATCGAAACTCAATTCAATTTAAGAGAACTCAATTTTTAATTAGGCCGTGTATTGCAATGATAATAAATAAAGCGCAAGGTCAAACACTTGATTTTGTTGGTTTATATCTTCCAGAACCTGTTTGCTGCCATGGTCAGCTGTATATAGCACTATCAAGAGCAAAAACAATTGCATATTTAAAAGTTATACAAAAACCATTAACCCACAGACAATTCACATGACACGTGTACTAAAAATGTTGTGTATAAGGAAATTCTTTCGTTTATACATTCATAGACCTTGAATGTTTTCGTAGGTATACTTTTTGATCTTTAACAAATTATTATAATTTTCTATCATACAATAGTTTACTCAATTTTAGTCTCGTGTAAAAATGTTACAATAAATAAAAGTTACTATTTTTAATTCTTTACTTTTGCTATAAAAGTTTTCGCGTGTTCCTCTAAAGATCAAATGGCATTGTTCATGGCTAGAGACTGTAATGGTGCAGTATCTAAAAAAAAAGTATCTTCAACATCCACTGTTGACAATAAATCTTCAGAAACTAGATCTCAATTATTAGGAGGAAATTGCTATTTATGTGTTCTTTTGTTGGAAGATGTGAGCTTGCACTATCAATAACTATTTTTGTTTCCTTCATGTGCGTGTTGAACTATTGATAATTATATTAGGAAACATTTTGATGTTGAATTGATTGCTGTAGGTGCAAGGCAAGAAGTTATTTTGTAGTATCATTGTAAAAATCCTAATGAGATTATTGTCATTGCTTATATAAATTTTGGCCAACGATCTATTTGGCTATGGGGGTTGCTCTTGCAAAATGTAGACAAGACTGATGAGTTCTACATTTTGGTATCAGCTAGTGGTATTGCGAGCAATTTTTGGTGATTGTTTTCTTGCAACTATGACTTTTGTGGACCAATTCTTCTCAGATGTGGAAATGTGTGGGATGAGTTTATGAATTATAGCTTTTGTTGATATATGTCAATTACATTAAGAATGTTTTTAAGTTTGGTATAACTTCTTGTTCTTGATTAAAATAGAACAAAAATTAAAAAGTAGTAATGTGAAAAGAATTTACCAGTAATGAGATAAAGATAGAGTTTTGAAAGTGTTGATAGCTATAACTGGAGACTGTGATGTTGATGTTGAGGGAGTAAGATTGGTATTTATAGAATATGTAAGAGAGAGTAATAGTAAAATAATTCCTATTAATTTGAATAATACACTTGGCTGTTTTAGAGAGAAGGATTGGAGTGTTTATTCCACATGTATCTAGCAGAAAATATCTGGATGAAAAGATTCAGATGTATGTGAAGTATAGAGTTGAAAAGTCTTTCATCGAAAGTTGGTATTATGTTTTTATAATTTGTATATACAAGTGTCAATTGTAAAATATTTATTTAGATATAATGTACAAAATATGTTTTAGTTATCATCTTATAGTCGTTTGAAAAATAAGAAGAATGTATGGAAGTATATAAGGCTACATTTGTTAGTGATAATTATTTTTCTTTTTCGTAAAATTAGTATGAGAAAATGTACACTTATTTTACGTGTTGTATGTTCATGGAGTTGTGTACGCTATTTCGAATTTGAGCGAGGTAGTAAACTTCAATTTTTGGATGAAGATGACCATGATGATATGTATTTATGCTTTGGAAAAAAAAACAGTAGTAAAGTATTTGGATAGAAATATTTGGAGTCGTGATTGTGTATTCTATCATGTTTCATAGGAAGACATTAGAGTTTTTATTGTGTTTGCTCAAATATGAAAGAATGATAGTTAAAATTGGTTAATATAGAATAATACAAGAACAGCATATATAGGCTGCTATTTTGAAAACATTTTCCCAAGATGATTTTAAGAACATGGCACTTTATAGAATGCTGTTACAAGAGTTCTTTCATAACCGCCTTAGGAGACATTTGCAATCTCTTTGAAACATAACACGAGATTGACCCACACAAAGACTTTCAATTGATCTCAGAGACATGTTTATCTAAAAAATGCTCGAACCAAATTACTGAAGCTCACACCAATTATGCCCGTTGAATGATATCCACTACTTCAGGTATCAATTCATTGCAGAGATAGTAAAGTGCACCAAGAGGATAATTTACCTACAAATGAAAATTTAGACTACTGAGATAAGTAGAGAACTACATGGAGAATGCTTACAGCCTATAAGAAAGTGAAGGAGAACTATGAAAGACAGTTAAAAGTTGATGAACTATTTAAAATTTCCAATCTATAACAACCTTAAAGTAACAGAAATTTTGTCAATTAGTGTCAATGTATCAATTTGTAATTTCGAAATGAATTCATTATGTAAAGATCAATATTCAAAAGGCTGATAAACAACATATAGTCAATGGGAAGTAAATTACCGCGCATGTAATATAACTCATTGTACAGATTTATAAGAGTTACGAGAACAAGTATTTGTAAACATTAGTTGATTTAATAAAAACACTCAGTAAATGCTTAGGTTTGTCCTTAGAGTATGTCTAACTGGACTTGATAAACCTTGGATGACGAGGAATTTTTCCAGAATGAGTAATAACTGAAGCATTTGTTGGATCTATACCCACGAAAACCAATGGTCACAAACACGAAATAACATTACAGGACTTGATATGTAATAGGAAAATGGATGAAAATTTACAAATTAAGAATTACATACTATAGTTCTTTTTTTAATACCGTAGTACTAAAGATTTAATGATGTTACTAGTGCGGGAGTTGGAGATTCCTCCATTGCCAAACGCTGCAAGAAAAAAGTTCTAAAACATTTAGTTGTTGAAGATGAAAAATCCATTAAATGACGCCCAGAACAAGAAAGAAATTATAATAAACAAACTTAAGTGCTCACGTGAATATTTACGTGTAATTGAAAGGATCATAAGCAAAATTTGGTAAATTAGTAGTAATCTTTTCTTTCGATTCTGCATGAACAAGAATTAATTAACATTTAAATAACCAAATATTGTATAATAGTAAAAAAGAGATTTACCTATTGATTTTGAGTACTCTCATAGTGGAAAGCAAAAAGTAAAGAAGTGAAAAAAGAGAGAGGGGTCACATGAAAAGATTACTACATGACTGCGTTTGATAAAAATGGCATTCCGTACTTTTCTAAATTATACATCTTAACCCTGAATTATGAGAGTGAACTAATAGCCCTACTTGGATTCTATTTCCTTAGCAACAAGTATTCCATATGAATGACAAATTTTCATGGTCATTCACAAGCAATCTAATTTATTCAGTTGGGATATTAGTACAATCGGCAATTCAAATGTGAAATAGTAGATACTGGACCCTAATATATAAAGAAATCACAACCTACTATGTTACTTTCTAAACTACCGAACTGAGATCCATGTTCTCCTATTTTGTAAACCAAAAAGAGAAGAAAAAATTGAAGCAGAACAATTCGAAAAATGTTATAAAAAATTACTTTAATGAGATTTGATAATACGTACCTTTATTAGATGTAACCTGAAATTGAAAGACCAATTTCTAAAAAACTAATAAGATTTACTATTAAACATATATATAAATTATGCAAAATATATTTAAAGTAAGTTAATAAACATTTATGTAATTAGAGTGCAATGGCATAGTTTTAGCTAAAGATATTTCACCTTGGGAGTTACACATTTCCTAGTGTGATCTTCTTTTTTTCGAACATTGGCAAAAATGTTGGATACAAGAGAAAATGCGGAAGAAGCGATTATAATTTCATGCCAACAAGTGTTATGGAAAAATTTTATAGACGTCGCATTCTAACAAAGCTTCTCATATCAGAGAATAGAACTTTTAAAGCAGGAATATCACATTTTGAACGATCAAATAGGATATTCAAACTAACATGGATGGGTCATTTGTCTTATGTTTCCTTTCATTATTATTCTATTTAATTCTAATTCTAGACATTTGCACAATTTAACCTTCAAGCAAATTGCTTGAACAAAATTGATAAATTCACCAGTTCAAAGAGGTTTGGTTGAGTCGATGAAGAAAAATTATGTTGACACTCTATGACTAGGTGAACATTAATAAAAAAATATATATGAAAGACTATCATGTGCATTATATAAGATTACTCCAGTACAATAGAAATAACTAGAACAGACTTGATCATATAACACTTACTTTCACAATCTATGGACTATCTACACTCTTTGCTTAACTATTTCTTGTCAATGATAGAGATAGAGGTTGAGGAGATGATGAGGAGAGAGATGCAACAAAGAATAAAAAATAGGATGACATAAAGGATCAATCATTTGACTAACAAACGTATGGTAATACATGAAAAGAGAATAAAAATCGGCAATGGAGATTATAAGGTTTGCATGACAAAATCATATAATAAGCTACCTATTCTTGAAAATTTGTAGCAGAATCTAAGTCCACATCTCCATTCAAGTTCATATATAGGTTGTGTCGCCATTTTAAGCTGCTATATGGATTTATACAAATTGCTTCTCATTCCACAACAGACGAGTACCTCAACAAGGCATCAACAATCATCCCAATAATGCAGAGTAGTCAAGAACATATGTTGAGGGTGTTTTCAACCACAAATCTAAACTAATGATTGGCAAAAGGGATGCACTGAGTATAACTCTACATTAAAGAGATCAATGAGAACCAGATGAAAATGTACGAAAACAAAATGCCCTTGTTGTATAAACTCTCCTACCAAAAACCTCAGTATAGAACTCATCGGTCTTGTCTACGTTTTCCAAGAGCAACCCCCATAGAAAATAGATCGTTGGCCAAAATTTATATAAGCGTTGACAATACTCCTATTAGGATTTTTACGATGATACTACTAAATAACTTCTTACCTAGCACCTGCAACAATCGATTCAACATCAACATGTTTCTTAATATAATTATCAATAGTTCAACACATATATGAGGGAAACAAAAATATTTATTGATAGTGCAAGCTCACATCTCCCAACAAAAGAACACATAAACAACAAGTAATTGAGATCTATTCTGAAAATTTTTTGGCAACAGTGGATGTTGAAGATAAAAATTCTTAGATACTGCACCATTACAGTCTCTAGCCATGAACAATGCTATTTGATCTTTAGAAGAACCTGCAAAAACTTTTATAGCAAAAGTAAAGAATAAAAAATATTAACTTTTTTTTATTGTAATATTTATACACGAGACTAAAATAGAGTAAACTATTGTATGATAGCAAATTATAATAATTTGTCAAAGATTAGAAAATATACCTACGAAAACATTCAAGGTCTATGAATATATGAACGAAAGAATTTCCTTATACACAACATTTTTAGTACATGTGTCGTGAATTGTCTATGGTTGATGGTTTTTATAGAACTTTTAAAGATGCACTTGTTTTTGCTCTTGATAGTGCCACATACAGCTGACCATGACAGAAAACAAGTTCTGGAAGATATAAACCAACAAAATCAAATGTTTGACCTTGTGCTTTATTTATTGTCATTGCAAAACACGTCCTAATTGGAAATTGAGTTCTCATAAATGAAATTGAGTTTCGATCATTTTTTCATGGTATGAAAGGAATCCTTGGTAAGAGAATAAATTTTTCTCGATATTCACCGGTTGTGATTTCAGCAAGAATTACGTTTTTCTCAAATTTTCAACAAGTAAGCCGTGTTCCATTGCATAAACCTTCAAAATGATTGATATTTTGCAATAACATTACTCGACAATTTACTTTAAAGTTTAATTCATATGGTGGAATACCATTTGGTGTCAAGGTATTCAAAAAATCTTCATGTAAACTTTGTTCTGATCTGTCAATTGCTTCCTCAAAACTATAATATGTGAAAATATCGCCTGCAATTTGTTCAAGTAAAATTTTGTTAATATAGTCAACATTTTCATTTGTACGTGTAAGAATAACTTGGTTTGCCATATCATGTAAATTATCATCGTAAGCTTCTATATTCGAAAAAACATGATGTATCAAAATTTTTAAAGATGTGATTTCATCTTCAAATGGTAGAATTATAATGTCCGGAAGCATAATGCATTTACAAGTATGTTCTTTTTCTATTCCATCTCCAATTCTAATTAAGTAATCACATAATATAGGATCTAACTTTGCTCTCATATTTTGAACTAATGGTAAATATATATATGAAGGCCATATGTCTGAAAAAACCAAGCTAGCTTTCATTATATCTTTTTCTTTTTTTCTTTTTTCCTTTCGTTACCACTTGTAAAACTTGTCGAAAATCCCTTCAAAAAACGATCACTTTCCCACCAAAAGGAAAATTACAACCAGTAATATCTCTAAGCATTCTCTCTACAGCTTCAATAGCACAACGATTTAACATATGTGTTTCATCCCAAATTATTAACCTAGACATTTTCAATAATGTTCCTAAATCTGATTGCTTGTTAACAGAGCAATTTACTTCACCAGTTGTTTCTAAATGAATTTTAAATCTTGAATGAGCTATGCGCCCTCCATGCAAGAGAAATGCAGCTACCCTAGAGGATGCAGTCACCAAAGCAATGAAATTTTGACTTATTACACCAGTTAGAAATCCCTTTATAAAAGAGTCTTACATGTCCCCCATGGACTATCAATTAAGAAAGCACCACTTGATTCATCTTTTATTTTTTTTTTCTTAATTGTATCATATGCAAATTGTGTTCTTTATTTAATGTTTCTGCACAAGGAAGTCCCCCTTAAATACTAAAATTGATTGTTTCCTCTGCAATCATTCTTGTCAATCTTTGAGCTTCATTTATATTTACCAAGAATGGAATTACTCCATAATCGTTTATATTTTTACCTAATGATTCAATATAGAATTGATGTCTTCCAAAGCTTATACTTCAGCAGCTTTAACAGGTATATTTTGATGTACATAATCGTCAATCATATAGGATTTAAATTTATCACATATTAGCTTTGGATGATTAGGACTACAAAGCATTAAAAGTGTAGCAAATAGATGTCTTAAAGAACCAGGCATTTCGTAAAAACTAGCTTCGGATAAAAATTCTTCAAAATGATTATCACTAACTAGACCATGTAAAAGTGCTGCTTCTCGGTATGTAGCAATATTTACTCCATTTGAAGTTCGTAAACTATCAAATGATGTTGCACCTCTAATATGATTAAGAAGAATATGGAGGAAATAGCATTCTTCTTCAGATGGATTAACTATTACGATTCGTCCTATAATAATGTGTTGTTTTCTGGGAGTCCAAACTTTTCCATTTGTATTCCACACAAAATGGGGTTGGAAAATCTCGATACAACAATGTTCCAGCAAATTCATTTGCTTCATTGATCCGAAAAATTCAGTAAACACTGTTTTTCTCGTATACTCATTTCCAATAATATTAGATAAATCATCTTTATTATTGTACGTTACATTCTGAGGATCTTCAATATATATTTGTAAAGCACAAACGGCAAGATAAATTTCTGAAAAATCAAAAGAAAAAATTCTCCACATAACTTTAGGTGGATATATTCTTCTAACTGATTGGTAAGCAAAAATTTCATCCATTTCCTTATTTGTTTTATTTTTGTCAACGAAAAAATTAATACGATTATATCATTTATATACGTATTTGTACAAATATTTTACGGTTTTAATAGAAGAACATACTTCAACGTTAATATGGCAGTCAAATTTTGCACTTAAATAAGAATTCTACAGTACAACCCATTGAAAATCTAACATTTGACCTCCAACTTTTATAGAATTACCAATATTATGACGCTTGTACAATGGGCATGAGTTATTACCAAATATAGTACTGTTACAATAATCCTTAAGCTTTTATTCTTACAACCACTATTTGCTAACATACATACACCTTTAGGATTTAGATTTCCACAAGGACCATGCATATTGTGTTTTACAATAACAGAATGAATATGGGAATATTTATTTTTATGAGGTATTTCACATGACACTATCCTATCAACTGGTTCAACACAAGAGATTTTGTAAGCAGAATTAAAAATCAATAATAGAGGTGCATGAGAGACCCTCTTTTTTGAAATTCAATCATGTATATATGAGAAACAACATGGCCAAAAATATTTTCTTTGTACAAATCATTTTTTAACTCTTGTAATTTTGCTCTGAATATACGTACAACTAAATCCGGCCGATTTTGAACTATACCATTGTGTTTCAGATCTTGTCTAATTTCTGGCCAATTTAGATTACATGTTATAGTTAAAAATATATCTGATTTTTCATGACGTTGGACAATAGCCATTGCATCTAAATATCTTCTCAGCATATCTCTAGACCCACATGTAAAGCTTTATGCTAGAATAATTTTCTTTCCTATTTTGTACCCTTTTGTTTCTCCATTTTGAACACTATCTATAATACCTTGATAAAGTTCAGCACGAATTTGTTTTTGATTGTTACGAAAATAATCTAATCCGGCAGTTTCAATTTTAACGTACAAGTCTAAAACATATTGTTGAAAAAGTCTACCAGCATGAAGTAACATAGACTTACTAGAATGTCTGATTTGTAACTTGTATGAATAGTATTCACGAAAAGAAACTTGGGATCGTTTCTTCATTCCATTAAGCACTGCATAAAGAATAAGACAACAAATGTTACATTGATTTAGAACATTTAACTATGTAAAAGNATTGTTGAAAAAGTCTACCAGCATGAAGTAACATAGACTTACCAGAATGTCTGATTTGTAACTTGTATGAATAGTATTCACGAAAAGAAACTTGGGATCGTTTCTTCATTCCATTAAGCACTGCATAAAGAATAAGACAACAAATGTTACATTGATTTAGAACATTTAACTATGTAAAAGTGAAAAAGTATCAAAAAGCAAACTTGGATGCTCTTTGTCAATGATTTCTACTGCAGAATTCACTGTGCTACCAAAAGCGATGAAGTTGGGCAAACTTTTGAGTTTGAAAATATGTCTTTTGGTACCTCTAAATACCTTTATACCAACCAGATTTTCCAAATGAGAAAAGTAAATGGTACTGCAAAGGATCATAACAACCGTAATAATAATGAACTCTGTTTGAATAACTAGAATGGCAATATATAGTAATATCATGAACACGGATATTTGCAATTTTATCATTCCCAACCCATACAACAGCTACTTGAGATGCTGAAGAATTATTGAAAACTCTTTGATCAAGTCCTGGATCACATCTTATTTGTATTCGATGGTCATGCAAATTGATCATACCACTTAAAAACCTAAAGAATCTAGTATATGGATTTACTTTAAGGATTTTCATTAAAATAATCAAGTAGATTGAACAAAATTTTATGAGATTTTCATACGATTTTCAACTTCATTATCTGTATCATAAAAATATAACTGCATATAAGAATGCGTATTATTTTTTGGCATAAGT